>WMED01013644.1:0-14333 GCA_019650415.1 Pipa parva | reverse complement strand
TTATTTAACAGTGCCAAACAGACAGCAAATAACTGTTGGTGCTTAAACTGTTCCTTTAAGCCAAGGCCACATTATTTCCAGTGGGAGAATCCATACACGTTATTTTGTGTTGTTATAATGAGGCTAATTGAAAACAGCTAGACTACAAAATAACCAGTGTGGCTCTGCCCTTAAAATGGAATTTGAAAAATGGCATACACCCACCATTCTACAAGTAACTTAGGCTTTGTTAAAGTAAATTAAAACCATTTCCAGCTTTGTTATAAATCAGACATGCAGAATGTACAATAGCCATTAGGTATGCATTTTTTATTGAATAACAAGGTAATGCCATGCCTGAGAGATGCTGAGTTATGAACATCTGTTTTCTGTATGTCACAAGACTTCCTTTCCACACTTGTAATATCTTGTAAAGTTAAGAATCAATGCAGACATTTTCAGGGCTATATTGTGTGCATGATGGCTGTGATGAGCAGTAATCAGCTGCTTAGCCAACTGTCTTATGTAGTTGATGGAGAGTAGAGAGACAGTTCAGTAGCAAGATCCTAGTAAAAGCAGAGCCAAATACATTTATTTTATGTAGCTTGTCCTTGCTGGTGAGATTCAATAGGTGATGGAGCAAATTATAGAAATAATTAGGCAACTAATGTGACCGTGTTAAAAAGAAAATGGAGGAAAGTCTTTGTTTACTTGCAAAGCAATGACTTTTCAATGAGACATCTCTCAGGCACAGCAGTTTCTTGTTTAACTCAGTTTAAAAAAAATGTGTACCTAGTGCTACTGCTTAAAGAGATGGTATTTTTAAATAAAAAATCATCTAACACTGTCATTGAGAGGGGTCAGCCAAACAAATTAAAATATGAAAATGAAATCAACCAGAATCATGTTTCAGTGGGTTTTGTTTAATTTTTAAATGACAAACACTAGTTAACAACAGGTGCAGAGCGATGATTGTTTTTACTGCATATATCTGATTCACCTTCTTTATTAAACCAGACTGATCATAATGCCACTGAGACAATGTCCAAACACATCTTTTTCACTGATGCATTTTTATCAGAGAGGAATGATAGCTAATTACCTATGATATTTCATTGTCGTGCATTCACATACATTTGATTTACAGGGTTTCCAAAAAACAGACAGCAAATGCTAATGATTCTGTTTGCTTCGAATTTATGTCCTTCTTCATTTTCCATTTGCTGATTAGTGGCTGCTTATCAAGACTTCACTGTTACAGCTAATGAACTAAAGGCCTCAGAGGAATACTGCTGCAACCTACAAGCCTCATTGCTTTTTCCCTATCTTCCGAACAGAAAACTGCAGGCATTTTTTTTTTTTTCTGAACAAAGGGGAAAAATAAATGACATGAAGAAGGAGATAGGATTATAATAATATAAATGTCACTTGAAATTTATAATCTGCTTGCTTCTTATTTTTTAACACTGTTGTGAAGATTTCTAAAGAATGAAATGAATTAGAGTCAGATCAGCACTTTTAAAGGAAGCGTGACCTCTCTCAAAAGGAGAACTTACTTTTTACTCATTTATTAAAACAGCCTTTGTGAGTTCTTGCATTTTGGAGAAGAAATGATATATCTCTGTGGGAGGCATAGTTTATATTAAGACTGCGTAAAATGGATTGCCAGAGGCTCTGAGTGGAACAGAATTTACATTCTATAGTTATAAATATTGTATTTGCAATCAGTACCACCTGCACGCCTGATGTTCCTGTAATCTTAAACATTAGGCCAAAATGTTAATGTATTTTATGAAGTTTTTGCACTTGCTGGTAAAGTCTTTTATTTTCTGTAAAGGAAAAGAATCCTTAAATAAACATCGATCATTTTACTTTCTTGATGAAAATATCTATGTCTCCAAAACTACATACATATTAATACAATTTCTTTTTTTGTGTGCATTTTCCTGTTTACAAAAGTAAGCGATACAGACTTTATTTTACGCGTTTATTATTGTGGTAATGAAAGTATGCGCTAAAGACTTTGTTTTCCATTTGTATTTTTCTGTTAATGGAAGTATGCGCTGTAGATTTTCAATGATGTTCACAGAAAGCTTGGCCAATACTGGGAAATGTCTTTTGTGTTTATTTGTTTGCTTGTTTCTGTCGCATTACCGCTTTGATGTTCAGATATGGGTACAGAGAAATCTAACATCCACAATTCAGTTGTTTTGAATAGGTCTCTCTGTTTGAACTTACCTTGTTATATAGTCTGATAGTTATTGCCTTTCTTCACTTTTGTAAAGCAGAACAAATCTAAAGAGAAATAAATATTTACATTTTTCTGTATTCTTTATACACAGGTTTGTCTTGTCTTTAAATAATTATTTATATCTTGTAACTTCCTGTGTGTAGGCTGAAACTAAAGAATATACTGTATATGGTCAAATAATTAAGGGGCTTATTCATGAAAGCAACATAAAAAAGGGAAAAAAAAAAGGCTGTGCACACTAGTGAATACGGTTTATAACCCATTTTTTTACTGACCACTGGTGCAAAGTATGTTACAAACAATGTTTTGGGAGCAGCTGCCTCCTTTTACCAGCACATTAATTTGCCGTTTCCCCATAGTTGGGTAATCAAACTTTATAATGTGGCAATTAAAGGGACACTCCGGCCAAAATTAAAAAAATGCATGTGTTAGTATATACTAATTACTAAATTTTATTAAATGCATTTTATTTTCAGTTTTGGCACTAAAATAAATTTTCTAACCTGTATAGAAGTGCTATCTAGCACTTTCTTGTTTGGAGTCCATCTTCTTTCTGTTTCGTCGACTCCACTGTGTCCTGTTGATGCAGATCTGTTCAGCCGTGTTCTCCTCTTCTGCCCCTTTCCCTGTGAAGCCCTGCTCCAGAATTTCCTAATAGTCCCATGGGAGAGCATGCGCATCATCAAGGGAGGACGAGTTGATGACGCGCATGCTCTCCCATGTGACTATCAGGAAATGCCAGTGCAGGGCTTCATAGGGAGAGTGGCAGAAGAGGAGAACGCGGCTTAACAGATCTGCATCAACAGGACACGGTGGAGTCGGCAACACAGAAAGCACTTCTATACAGGTAAGAAAATTGATTTTAGGGCCAAAATTCAAAATAAAATGCATTTAATAAAAGTTAGTAATTAGTATGTACTAACATTTGCATTTTTTTTCAATTTTGGCAGGAGTGTGCCTTTAAGCATCCAATTTGGATGCTTACTTTATGATGGTAATTGGACTTAAGTAGGTCTTTGCTTCACTGTGTGAACAAACACAGGTTATTCAGCCATTCATCAAGCGTCGGTGTCTGTAATAGCGAATTCAGCAAGGCATACTGTGTCAGATCAAAGCAGCAAATTAGGAGGTTTATGATAGGGCTCCTACTTTTTGACTGACAATGCCACATTACCCAAAAAACTGAATATGGCTAGTGAATAAGAGGAAACCACCATATGTAACAGCCCAAGCAATGATATGCTACTACTCCTGGCATCACTCTGATCCATCCAAAACCCACAGTCCTTTTTGTCAACCACCCCCCTCATCTGTAGACAATAGTCTAAAAAACAAAGCAGGGTGTAAAGAAGAGTCCAAAGCCATACCTCTATGAGTTGCCAATCTTTATTTGACTATCTCTATGGCAGTGTGGTCATGTATTGTGAGTTTTTCCATGCACCACTGATGTCTGGGAAGCATTATGCCAATCTAATATTATGGAGTTGCATTTTTTATCTGGCACCACTCAAGACTCTATTGTTTGAAACAAGATGCTGAGAAAGATTTGCATCTCCAAAATCATTGCCCTCCTAAGCTCAGTGTCATTCATAATTAAAACATCCCTTTGTTCGAAAAATATGCAGACTTTGGCCTTCATATACACGCTACTGTCAGGAAATGCATTAGATTTGATGACATTAAGAAATGTTACTTATTTCAATAGAAATGACAGCCCTGGTGTTAAATTGCAGTAGTTGCGGACTAGTACATAATCTTCTTTAACAATGTTTTTTCAAAAGCATAGCTAATTAGTATTGCAGTAGGCAAGTACAGTTTCATTTTTTCTTATGCTTGGAGAAGCACAAAATCCTCTCACAAACATTATCTCACTCTATCTTTTACAGGCCAAAAATGTCTGGGCTTTACCAACACACAACAAACCAATGTTTCTGTAATGTGGAAACTGGAAATGTCCTGGTAAATATGCTTTGCTTCCAAATGGAGCTCTATGTTTGTTTGTTTTTGTTTGTTTTGTTTTTTTGTTTTTTTGTTTTTTGAAATATCATTTATCTTTCCTGCTTTAAACTGGCCTAAAACACACAAAGCAAGCATAGTAGCAGTTTTACATCAGAAAGCTGGTTGATGGCGCATTGCAAAGTGACAGCAATGAAATACCATATCGTGATTGGTTTCTTGACACTAGAATGGTGATTTTGTGTTGCAATAGTCACTTATTAAAAGCAGATATCTAAGCTGATTCTTGGTTATAGGCTTTAAATTCCTGGTGTTATGCTCTACTGATCTCAAGATTTTGACATGATGTTCCTGTGACCTCAGATTTTTGACTCCTGATTGCTCTATGTAAGATCTCTCCTATCTCTAATAGCCACATTTGTAATTACCGGTAGTATAAGGACTCTACTACTCAGGTACACCCTAGACTTTCTTCTTAAATAAACTAGAAAGAGAAGCAGGAGTAGCTTCAATCTGAACACTGTATCCAATCAAACACAAGTGAATGTAAATCACTTACTGCCAAATTCACCAAGTAAAAAGCCAGGTGCCTGGAAGGAACGATCCCCATGTCAACAAAGTACATAAAACATATAAATCATTTGGAATGTCCTTACTTGATAAAAGGCTTTATTAACAAGTGGCCAACAGAAGCATAAAAGTCTTATGCATTTTGTGCTTACTATTAATGCAAAGAATAACGGAGAATATTATGTGAAATACATGTTACAGTGAAAAATCAATCTGTGTAACAAGTTTATAAAAGTGAAAAATTGTAACAGTGAAATATATACAAGGTAAATAAGAAGAGAAAATATAACAATGATATGTATAGATAGAAAACAGATACATATGTATAGAGATAAATGAATAAGTAAAATAAATCAATAAAAATAAAACAATGGTATATCAAGTAAGAAAGAAATTGAAAAAAGTAACTATAGTAAAAACAAGAGAAATAAAAGGGAAGTTTAAAGTACAAAATAGCACAATATAGATAACAAAATATTCAATCAACATAATATTGTATATCACATTCATAATTAAGACCAAGTGATATTCTAGTATGTATATGAAATATCCTGAACGCCTCCCTTTTATTAATGAGGCTTAATAGGTCACCGCCATATTTTCCTAAGGATACACATTCAAGGCCTTGTACTACCAGACTGTCAGGACAATGATTATATAGCCCGAAATGTTTGGCAACATTAGTGAGCATGTTTTCAATGATATCATTGGTATGTTCTTTGATACACTCCTTTAGAAACTGTGTAGTTCTGCCTACATACTGAACCTGGCATTTGTTACATGTTAATGAGTATATAACATATTGAATGATACAGTTGATATAACATAACATATCATAAATCTTGCCAGTAACAGTACTCTTAAAAGAAGAGGGGACGTTCATGTATGTACAACAAATACAAGTTCCTCACCTACATTTAAAATTGCCCTTAACAGCTAACCAACTCGATACAGGAAGTTCATGCAATTCTGAAAGTGAAAGTAGATTTCAAATATTCGGAGCTTTACTAGAAACAAATCTACATCCATTTAATAATATTAATCTTAGTGTATTATCATTGTATAATATACTGTAGGTAAATTGCAGTGTATTATCTTGTTAATCTGTATGAAATCCACATTGTAAGGGGTATAAAAAATAGGAATATGATCATTGCATCCAAATTTAGCTTGTGGATATTTGGTCACATTTTTCCTTAAATTTTGTGATCTATGATAGTCATAACAAGAAATAAAGTCAAAGTTATCTGATACATGATTGGATGTAACCTCTGGAGTACCATATTTTACAGTAGGTAAAATAGGATTACTGGCGTTATCACATGTATTAGGAGTTGTAATTATGGGCGAAATTTACTAAGGGCGATAGGATCGCCCGAAGTAAATTTCCGTTCACACATGCGGGATTTTTACCGCACATGCGGGATTTGGATTGATTTGCGTTCGTGTGATCGCAAATCGAGCGAGATTCTGATCGTGCGATCGCAAATCGATCCGAATCCCGCACGTGCGGTACAAATTACGATCGGTCGGAACAAATCCGCCTTTCATAAATTTCGCCTTGTATCTTTATTCTTACTATAGTGACCTGACTTACAAGAGGGAGATAAAAATAATGTACGGTCAATAGACAAAGTATGTACTGTTGGTAAGCATGAGAATTAAGGTAACTGGGATATCCTTGTGATAAAAGCCTACATTTTAGTTCTTCTGCAATGATCTTAAAGGAGTCTTCATCAGAGCAGTTGCACCAAAGTCTAAGCAATTAGCTTTTGAATATGCCTTTTAGACAATGTCTGGGGTGACAGCTGTTGGCCCTCAATAGGGCTTTGGTCGAAGTATGTTTTCTGTAGACATTAGTATGTACTTTATGTTGTAAGCTTTCACCTTTCAAAGTCAGATCTTAATTATCCCAGAACTACCACAGAGGCAATGCCAAGCTACCAATTGCATGTGAATTTTTGAAAAACAAAAAAAAATATGTTGACAGGTTTAAAGTCAGACTGGACAGGGTCATCAATAAAGGGTCAGAAATGGCAGGCAAGTGTGTAGCCAGAAATAATTATAAAAAGGAATAGGCCATCAGTATCAGGTACATTAAACATGGAATGATGAAAATAAGCTAATTTATATTTGCTTTTAAAATTTTAGTTATTTCCATTACTTTACGCATGTTTCATTCTCTCTGATATGTGATCTGCAGTCTTTTTGCTATGAATTTGCCAAAGTAATTGAAGAAACCTTCTAGATACTTATTTATATCTCTATAAAGCAGATGAAATTGCCTTTAGGAAATTGCTTATAGCACAAAGCCTGCACCCACATATGCATTATCTCTTTGCTTTTGTACTTTGTTCTCTTAAAACAAGCAAACCTAACATTATAGTCAAAACATTATTCATTAAAGTACCATTTTTTCTTATGCAGCTCCTATGAAAGAAGAAGTATATAAAATAAATGTGAATTATGGGCAAATTATGTAATGGGGTACATATTTTCCCATGAAAAAGTAGGATTTTATAGCTAAAATATATCTTGCCATAAATTATCATAGCTACAAATCCTATATGAGATATATTTTTGGCTTAGTTCAGCCATATAGAAATTAATTTCCAAGATATATTTAGCTCATACACACCTACAATAATAGGTACTGCTACAGTCTTACTAAAATTCTTTGCATTCATTTGAAAATAATCTTGGAAAAATTTATGGGGGTTATTCACTAAAGTCCGAATTGTTGCGTATAGATGTGAATTCGCTAGATAAAGACAGTCGCAATAGGCTGCTACTATCACAGTCACATCTTTATAATGAGAATATTGTCGCAGTAGCGACTTTATTATGGGAAAGTTGTCGCAATATTAACATTAAAAAATTGTCGCTACTTTACTATGGGGAAATTGTAGCAGATTTGCTGTGGGAATCTGCTATTTGCAAATTCAACAGATGAATTTGCACCTTAGTGAATAACCGTCATAATATCTTTATTGAGGGAAAATAAGCAGAATCAGAAAGAATAATCATACATCATGTAATTGAGCTATAATCAGTGAAACCAGAATGGAATCAAGGTCAGGAGACAATATGAGGTTAAACTTGATCCATAAAAGTAAAGGTTGGTTGGACAAGGTAGATATTATCAACAAGGAAATGATCCTGGAATTCATGAAGTTCAAATAACTATTACTGCCTGAGACGAACTGATATTATTCACATATGAATACTTCATTTTCAGAATCCATTATTCCAGTATTATAAAGGCAAACTCCATTAAACCATCCTTTATCATGTTTCAATGTTAATTGACAATTATATAAACCTTTTTTAATTGTGTTAACACTGATAAACACTTAGGGTTTATTGACTAAAGTCCAAATTGTTGAGTATAGGTGTGAATTTGCCAACTATAGACAGTCCCAATAGGCTGCTACTGTCCCAGTCATGTCTTTATAATGAGAATATTGTTGCAGTCACAACTTTATTATGAGAAAATTGTCACAGTTGCAACTTTAAAAGTTGTTGCAGCCACGAATTTACAATGAAGAAATTGTCACAGTCGTGGATTTACTAAGGGAATCTGCTTTTTGAAAATTCGACAGTCGAATTCCCACTTTAGTGAATAACCCCCTTATTCTACTCAATAAAGTGAGAAAAATCTTCCCTTGGATTTTGAGGAATGCAATGCACCAAAGTTCAGCTCTTGGTCAAAAAATATCAAAAACAAATCAGCTTCATCAAGGTACAACAATTGAAATTTATTTTGTGTCATAAGGTTAGGTAAGGTAAGTGAGACTAATTACCGGTAGGCCAAAGAGAAACTGAAAATTACACCCAAATGTCAAAACTTCTTTCATGACAGAACAGTTGGACAAAATTAATCTAACCAGGATAGAGTGAACAGAAGGCCTACAGCAAGAAAATATGTGTATCGGAGTCTGCAGTTTGAGAAGCGGATGTCTGAGGAGTCAAAAACCAGAGGTGTCTGAAACAGAAAAAATATTCAAGGTTCTGTCCTTTACAGGCAGAGAATCTACATAGTAAATAGAAACAGAAGCTTACAAATGAGTGAAAAATGTCATTTGTTGGGGGGATGATTAAAAAGAGTATTGTGCATGTATAGATGTGTCTACATTGACCTGCCTGAATTAAAGAAAACGTGTTACATAATGTAAATAAATGGATGCTAGAAGAAGCAACATGAAGCAGGAAATAGATCTATAGCAAATTTTGTAAGCTGTGCAAAAACTTCTTAGTTTAAAATAGATCTCTGATGGATGGACTGCCGCAATATCCATTTCTCATCTCTATTAACCTCTTATTGGATGAACTACACTGTAAGGTTAAATTACAAATAAAACTTAAGATACAAGCAACAAAAGCGTTTTCATTTCATTTCTCATGGATATCTTCAAGACATGACTAATATACTAGTTTCTTCCATGCTGTGCCATTACTTACAAATGGAGGATTCTTTGATCGTTATAAAATACGGAGTCTAGTACAATTGTATGAATTGAAACCATTAAGATCTGACAAAGTCTGCCTATTAACTAAACAACTTTCAGTCAATTGAATGATACTTTGATTAAACAAAAGTATTTTAACAGAGCACAGTTTAGAAGGTGTGGCCCAGTTGGCCTTATACAGAATGTTGTAATCCCCACTTAAATATAGAGCACGATGACCACCCTGGTCTTCAACAGAGGTCATTAAAAGGGAATTTTAACTTTTTGTTGCTATGATCTCCAAGGTTGTAGCTACCAAGGGAGCCCTTCCATGGAAACAGATGATTTACAGGTTAGAATTACTAGATATAGGTGTTTGGAATGGTGTTGAGAACTGTACTAGCTTAGGAAAAAAAACACCATATTTTTAGCAGGACTGGAACAAAAACAGGAAGTAGGAAATTGATTTATAGCAGGAACCAATGCAGATAACCATACTGGGAACACAACAGGAAGCAGGTAGTTGACTTTCATCAGAAACCAAGCAGCAATCATTAATCACAATTACAACTTAGGAGTTTTAAGACATTAGCTTGAATTACATAAACTTGCTCACAGGCTTATGCAAAAAAACTTAGACAAGGCCAGAAAGTGAATCAAGGCCTTACATTGGCAGACATTTGCTTTAATTGGTTCCTAATTCTTTTTCCTTATTGGTTAGAAATTTAAACCTCTTGATTAATCACAGGTGGAGAGTAGGTGGTATAATGGTGTTAATCATACAGGATATATCACAAACTGGGCCCAACTCAAAACACAGTATAGTAGAATAGTCTGGCTACACCCAGTTTTCCCATATGCCCTTTTGTGGCTCAATAATTTGTGCTGTGGGAGAAACCATAAGTCAACACTGATGGGCTGTAGTAACAGGAACTGTAATATTTAACCGTCAAAATACATAATATGTTTTTGGGTCATTAAAAATGATTTATTTCAATTACTGTGATAAATTTGGGCAACACAGCCCAAGATGTAGAAGTCTTGTAACCTATAGCAACCAATCATAAGTGGTCTTTTATTATTCTTGATTTCTTATACCAGAGAATGCTGACTGTGTATTTGTTGCTATGGTTTTCTAGACCTTTGTAGATGATTGCACCTGTTGATGAATTCCACTGTTAATCTAAGATGGATTATTTTTGATTGTGTAGTTATTGATACTCTGTAAACACTTTTAAGTATCATGTAGTGCATGCTATTATGAGTTTTCTTGAATATGTGAGTTATCCAATGACTATTAATATCAAATTAACAGATATTATTTTAAAAATAACTGTTTGTGTCCTCTTAGATTTTCAAACCTGTAAGTAGACCGTGCAGTTTAAGAGAAAACGTATGATAATCTGGTGTAGGTAATTGCTGCTGCCATTTTTTGACAGAATCATGAACCCATACCCACCAACACTAAGGTACTCTGTGTATAGAAGCAGGGCCGGGCTGGGGGTAGGTAGCCATCTATGGCGCTGCTGGAGGGGGGAACTATCTTTGGTGCTTGGTCCTTTTCCCTGTCTCTTCCTACCTCCTCCGTGGACCAGCTCTCTCTGCTGGAGGGCTAAGCGCTACAGCATTCCTCCCTCCCCCCAGCAGTGATTTAACTTCCTTTGATAGACGGGAAGTTGAAACAGTGCTGGGGAGAGGAACTTGTAGTGCTAAGCGCTACAGCAGACGGAGATGGGCCACTGAAGAGGTAGGTAGGTACAGGGAAAAGGATGGGGCTAGCACTAAGATAGTGGGGGGAGGCAGCTCAGTAGGGTAGGGGTAGAATAGAGTATCAGGGTGTTGTGGGGGTGGCACAGTGTGGGAGGGGGATTTTGGGTGCAGCACAGTGTGGAAGGGGGTTTCTGGGGGCTGCACAATGTGGAAGGGGGTTGTGGGTGCAACACAGTATGGGGAATGGGGGTGTTGTGGTGCAGATAGCTCAGGGGAAAGGGGTATAGAAGGTTAAGAAAATCAGCAGGGAAAGGAAGTCAGCAGGGAGGGGGCAGCGGGAGAAGGAAATCAGTAGGGAGGCAGGCAGTGGTGGGAAGGAAAGCAGTGTGTGCATACCTATGGGGATTATGCAGGTGTGGGAGGTTTCAGTCACCTGGGGGGGCACATTTTCATTACTCTGCCTACTGCACCAAAAAACCTTGGCCAGGCCCTGTAGAAAAGGTCTTATCTAGTATTTCTTATCATTAATCTAAGGCTGACCCTCCCCCTCCTATTATGTGGGGAGAAAGACTCCCAGAACAATACATTGTTATTAGTGAAGGAACTCTGTGTTGATGAGATAGTTCTGATACTATGACCACATAGAAGTTGGGTCCACCTTCCCACAGAGCAACTGTGCTTTTTTTATAAGATAAAAAATTCTGGGGGCACATCAAAGGGTTATATTATAAAACTGAACATATATTTAACTATATGACAGATTTCCACCCCATGATCTTTTGTCCCTAAGGCTTATTTTAATGAGAAAGCATATGAAATTTCAGAACAATAAAACAATATCCTTTGTAACTATTTTTCAGGATTATAATAGCTAAATTCAGATGAGTATTAAGGAATAAAGAAATGTTTTGTAAGACAATAGCTTCTTTTTAGTGAATGTCAGTCCAGTTTATTTTGATAATACTTTCTATCCATTATCTTATTATGATATATGATTTTGTTCACAAAATGAGGCCTTAAAAATTGTTAATAGATTTGCAGAAAATGAATGTTTTCCAAAAATAAAGTATGCGTACGAGGAGTAGTCAGAATACAATGTACAGAAAATCAATCATGTTTCAATCATTAACTTTAATAGGAGAATCTCATCTAAATATCAGTACCATGCTGTGAAACAATACCCCCTGCTGTTATATTGGCAAGAACATAATGTTAAAAATGCATGATAGCTTTAAAGCTTGTTGTAATTATTCAATTTGTTAAAATCAAATGTGATTAGCAATAAAGATACACATTGCCTTGATAGTATATATTTACATCACTTAATACAAAGCAGTTTTAATCTATAATGCTCAAACAAATGTGTTTTTTTTTCTAATTTGAAGCAGAAGACTGAGAATCTAAGAAAAAAAAATATCACTACAAAGAGATTTTATGGTACATAAAACAAACACATTACTGTCCACATTATCCCTTTAAAATCATGCTTGGTAATAAAATCTAGTCTTTTCTTTAGGGCTTTTTTAGGTGTCAGCAGTTGAAGGGTTGGGTAAAGAGCAACAATTGAAGGAATAGGGCAGTAGTGGCGAACCTTTTTGGGCACCAAATGCCAAAAAGGTAATTTCACTTACCAGCTCCGTCGCCCTGAAGTACAGGCACTGATGAGTAACGTCATTGCGCCTGCGTTGAGGAAGGAGCAGTCCCCAGTGAGCGGGTGCTCCTTCAGTGTAGGCCATGGATCCAGCCTGAAAACTGTCAGGTTGGGTCCATGGCCTGCACCGCAGGTAGCGGTGGTGACGGCGCACATGCCCTCTCTGGCATGTGTGCCATAGGTTTGCCATCCCTGGAATAGGGTATTTTGAGATTGCTATATTACTGCAACATTGGGTTGATATGTCAGAGTGTGTTGGAGAGAGCTAGGAAGGGGCTAATCCTCCTGATCCTTTCCCTGACCAATCAATTTTCACCAGAAGGGTTTTCTGGGGAAGGATCAGCCCCACCCGCTGCCAAAATATTTTAGTTTGAAAGTGAGTTGTTAGTTTTAGAGCCTAACTGTGATTACATATTAGCCTAGCTTTTTCTGGTACCTGAAGTTGGCCCTATTTACTGATTATTCGTGTGCTTTTCCTCTATCACCTTGGCCCTTTTTAGGCTCTGTTAGTTTCTCTGGTATGACTCTGGTTAATTTGACTACCAATGTCGCTGTATCCCTTCTTTCCTCAGCCCACCTCCCACCCTGCTGTGCTTGGCAGGCTCCTCTGTTGTAGCGTCTGTACTTCCCCTCCAAGTTGTTTATCCTTCCGCTGGTAAGTGCAGTGTCTCCCTATGCCAGTGATTTCCGCAAGGACAAGCCAGGGGTTCCGCAACATACACTACATACTGCATGCAGGTAGGCAGGTTAGCCGGGATACGGAACTGATCCCAGACGTCAGTATTGTCTGAGAGTGATCAGGACCGTATCTCAGCTAACCTTCCTACCTGCACAATGTAGTGTATCTGCATAGAGATGAAGCACTAGAAAACAATCAGCACTTGCCATCGGTCCATAACACTGACTTGAGTTTAAGAAAAAGATGAGTCTCTCTCTTTCTAAATCTGACAAATATTTAACAAATGGTCTTACAGGCAGGAGGACCCAATAGAATCAAAGAAATATTTTAACCTTTTGGGTGCCGGTAAAAACAGAAATAGAATTAGAACCCAACTGATTGTTGTGGTCTTTGCTTGTACACTTTCTGCATACTGCATCTGCATACTGCATGCGGGTAGGCAGGTTAGCTGGGATACAGTCCCAATCACTGTCAGACAATACTGACGTCAACGATAAGGACTGTATCCTGGCTAACCTGCCTACCTGCATGCAGTATGTAGTGTATGGTCCTGATCACTGTCAGACAATGTAGGGCAAAAATGTCTGTGGGAGGGTCCCTTTTCATGGAAAACTGGCTGGAACACGTCTCACACACACATTTATACATTTCCTGGTGCAGGAGTTTATCAGTGCTGCCTACTCAATCATTCTGTGTCACATGAAACAACTGCTGGGGAGAAAAATTTCTCACTAAGGTATAGTACTGCATATGTAAAGATGTATTTTGACTATAGTTCCCCTTTAAGGGATGTCAATCCCTAACAATATGTGCAGATGTGGGTCTGATTGTCCTAAATTGGATATATGTCATTGATATTTACAAAGTTTAACTAATATACTTCACAGATACAAATGGTCCACCATGCTCACAGAATATGTTTTAAAGCTTGAAAAATTTCGTACCTGTAAAATTCAAAGTAGAAAGCGAACTGGTTTATCCAGGCTATGCCAAGAAGGATCAGGAAGGATAAGGAAGAGAGAGAGCTAAGGTGATTATTTTAAAATTATGTCTATAGACTAAGGGGGAATTCACGATAGTGCGAAGTGA
>WMED01013643.1:0-10816 GCA_019650415.1 Pipa parva | reverse complement strand
GACAGGCACAAAGCTGAGGGAACCACATGTATCAGTCTGTGGCATTGCCGCCTGGATCCCGGTAAGCATGGGACAAGCACAAAGCTGAGGGAACCACATGTATCAGTCTGTGGCATTGCCGCCTGGATCCCAGTAAGCACGGGACAAGCACAAAGCTGAGGGAACCACATGTATCAGTCTGTGGCATTGCCGCCTGGATCCCAGTAAGCAGGGGACAGGCACAAAGCTGAGGGAACCACACGTATCAGTCTGTGGCATTGCCGCCTGGATCCCAGTAAGCATGGGACAGGCACAAAGCTGAGGGAACCACATGTATCAGTCTGTGGCATTGACGTCTGGATCCCTGTAAGCATGGGACAGGCACAAAGCTCTGCAAAGCTGTGGCATTGTCTGTGGGATATATCCCATGTCAACATATTTTATTGAATGTTTGAAGTGAAAGTAACCCTAGGATATCATAATGCTTTAATCAGTAGCCTTATGAGGTCTGTATTTGATTATTGTTAATATATTATAGTGGTGATATATAGCAATCAACATAGTTTGTAGGCTCTGTGAGGCAAATCAGGGGAATTCATCAACAGGTGTATACTTTTACAGAGGTCTAGTAGCCCATAGCAACCAATTGTCAGTTCACTTTCAGAATTCTAGTTCCCCTGTAGCAGTGAATGCTAACAGCTGGTTGCTATGGGTTTCTAGACCTCTAGAAAGATTGCACCTGATAGAGTCCCCTATAAAACTTGCAGACCTAATACATTCTTTAATAGTGTTTTTTTATGAATACATCTGCTGGTAATGCTTACAATAAATACAAGAATGAATCAGATAATGTTCCCTGTAGAATAGATAGCGAATGTTAAATACATTTCTTATAAAATGTGCTAGATTGTATAAACAGTGTTCTCTATAACTAGAAAGATTAATTATTTCAAATTGTATTTTTAATTTGCAGTTTTGTGACTCTTCCTCGTCCTATCTGCTTCGAGCAAGGACTAAATTACACCATACGTCTGGAATTACCTCGTTATTCTGTTAATTCCAATGTGGAAAACCCGTACACATTAATTGATTCTGTAAGTAACATGTTAGTTACTGAATATTGCTGTAGGGAAAAAGGAAGAATAGTATACTCACTATAATATAATAATGACTGGAGCATATTCTGAGTTTCTCAAAAGTACATGTGTAGGAAATGCTGGTACAATCATTGCTACATTCCTGTTTGCCGATTTGTAATAAAGGCAATTTTATTTGGGAGTGCTTTTCCTTGTATGTATACAAGCAACCCCCTTCCTGTATACAGTATATAGGGTATGATTATCAGGTGTGACTGTAGAACCAGAGAAAATATGTTCCTAAAACATTAGGGGGGTAATTCACTAAAGTCCGAATTGTCGCATTACGGTGTGAATTTGCATCTATTCTCTACTTCCCCATGTTAGTTTATTAGAGAAAGTCTGTGAAGTGGTGAATTCGCGACCAATTCGGGAGACTACGCTTCCAATTCGGGCAACTGCGACAGTCGCGAACATATGGTGCTCTTCGCATCCTTTTGCGTGCATGTGCACAATTGTTAGTAATCTCTAGAAAAATGCGACAAACTGCTCTGAATTCAACTGTTTAAAGTCCCTTACATCAGTTCCTCTTTGAGTCAGAATAAACCTCGCTACAATTTACGTTGCATGTACAAAATAGACGCAAATTCACATCTTATCACTATCTAAAAGCTGCGAATTCTCTTGTGGTACAGGTGGACAGCGGTGGTCCCTGTCGCAAGTGCAGTGTGACGTGGAATTTCAGATAGAAGTAGGAGGCGAAGTCATGCAGTGTGGTGCGAATTTGACAAGTCAAGGGCAGTGATATCAGTCTCACAATGTCCCACTACTTATTCTGGGAATATTCCATCGTTCTTTATGTCACAAATCGCAACTCTTTACTCTAGTTTTGTCGCAGTCTAGCGAATTCGACACTGTCCATCTATTCTTATTTCTGTCGTAGTCTAGCGAATTCGACACTGTTCACTGGTCTTTGCAGAACTATGCATTTGCAGCTGTTTCCTATTCTACAAGCGTATTGAAGCGAATTCACGACAATTTTGGCGATGCAGCTGCAATTGTCATGAAGTGAACAAGATAGGCAAATTTGGATTTTAGTGTATTATCCCCTAGAACTTTATACATACATTCAGAGATGATATTATAGCAGGGATAGAGTCCTCTTCCTACTGCCAAACTCCAACTACCAGTATTCTCTGCCAAACAATAGCTCTCTGTGGGTGCCAGTAATTTCTCTCAAACTAAATTAAAGTTTGCACACTTACATACATAGTGAGGTTGCCAAAATTCCATAATGTTCCGCCTATTAAAAATTATTATATTTTATTCTTTCAGTTACTGGATATGGTGAATTGTACACACTAAAGAAAAATGTGATTGTGAAGAAAAGAAAAGATAATCTTTAGAGAAGGATGACTTATGAAATATTCCTAAAGCAAGTCTGAATAGATTTTAGTACAGCCGTGCACTCCCAATTTCTTGTATGGCTTTCTTAGGGGAAGGTTGGTGTGAAACAGAAATAAAATCACAAATAACAAGGGTGTGGATTTAGAAGTCAATGAAAGTATGGCGGAATGGGAAATTAACTTAGAATTTGCACCTGGTCCAATTCATTTTGCTATATCTTATGCAAATTAACTTTTTTCCAGCCAAGTATTTTATGAAATTCTTTATATAACAACAATAATAATAATAATAATAAACATATTTGTGCAAACAGGTTTTAATCTTATGTGGTCCTTGCTACAATGCATCCATCTTGTTTTCTGATACCCTGTGTGACCAATGTTTACTCAGACTGCTAAAGAATAAAAACTTCTATGGTTTCTTTAGATCGTTTTGTTGCCTCATGTTAAGTCCCTTGATATATTCAGCATGGGAGGCTCAGGAAATGATGTGAGCACCAACACTGCTTGGCAGACATTCCAGAGGTACAGATGTCTGGAGAACAGCCAGAGTGTAGTAAAAACTCCTCTCACTGACGTCTGCAGGAACTTTCTCCTCAGCATTTCTGCCCTTTTACACAAGGGTGCCCTGGGTACGTTTTTGCGTATATGTACATCTTTTATAACCTCTGGATTGAAAGATTGGATATTCAGATGTTTTTAATAAAATACTATAAAATATGTAGCTGTCTTTTACAACTAGAAAACCTACTTAGCTACCAATGTTTGCAATATGAAATATATAATAATAATAATCTGCTTATTCTTTATGTTCCAGAATGCCACTGTAATCCTCAAGGATCTTTGAGTTCTGTTTGCGATCCAGTTGGTGGCCAATGTCAATGCCGGCCTAATGTTGTTGGTAGAAACTGTGACAGGTGTGCTCCTGGAACATATGGCTTTGGACCAAATGGATGCAAAGGTTTGTCAGTTTTGTCTGTAGATGTAATCCATTCCATACCTGCAGCTCCTCCTTTTTATTTCTCTAATTGTAAAAAGATTCAGATAATATTTCTCTATATTAGTGCAGTGCCAGTTGGTTTAGGGGTAGGGACCTGCCATCCTAGAATAGGTATGGACTTGGCACTATTGTAAAGATGTAAGGTCTATAGATCAAAATGGCTGAATTTGGTGTCAGTCTCACTGGAAATGAGCTAAGCTATGGCAATCCTGAAGCACAGGGATCTGGAACTTACATGAATTCTATAAGCCTGAATTATTAAACTAACACTAGTAATAAAACGGTAACTAACTGGAGCAATTTTGGCTTTGAATTCTGAGCAATACTGTTGTACTCAGAAGAATGCAGGCGTTTCTGAAAGGTCTGACTAAAAAGCAATTGTACCCAGGAAGCACTAAAGCCTCATTCAAACTAGTGTTTTGCTTCTGAGTCAGCTATTTATATTCATTAGGTCAGATCACTGGTGCATAGCTTCCTATTGTTTCCTATAACACCTTTACACTTGTGTTTACTAACGTAGCTCAGTCAGTCCTATTTTACATCACTTTCTTTTTATTCTCTCTTAAAATCAGTCATATGAATTGCATTGAAACATTCTGATATAGCATCATTGTCTTTTCACTAGGGTGAGTGGGGCCTTTTAGTTATTTGAATAATTGTGTGATTAGGAATTAACCTAACCCTGATACTGGGGTTTTTACACAGGGTCCAAGCCGAGAATGTCATAGGGGGATCCTTTCTCCATATAGATATAAACATATTATTTGAAAGAAAAGTCTTCCACTGCTATCCTGTTTTATGCAAATGGCATGGAGACATGGGGCCTAATTGACTAAAGGACGAATTCACCTGTCGAACTACAATTCGAGTCGCATGTTCACAATAGTCGCAAATTTACTTCTCATTATTGACTAAGCAGCAAATAGACTGGTTGAACAAGCGGACAATGGCGATCGCTGTCAGATTCATTGTGTGGTGCAGTCATTCAGATAGAAGTAGGATGCGGAGCCCTGCCACCAACCCCTCAATTCGCTACTCTGATGTGCTGAAGTCAAATGGGTGAATTTGGAGCAGTCACATTTGCTCCTGCAATACACTCTGCCACTTAGTCAATAGAAGAAGTACCTGTGCATCACAAAAAACTGATGTAAAGTGATGCGAAGTGCTCCGTAAGATTGCAGCTATCGTAGTTGTCTGAATTGGTTGCATATTCACCACATCACAGAGCTTGCTCAATAAGCGAACATGGAGATGTGCCGAATAGTTTCAATTCAAGGCTTTAGGCGACTATTCGGCCATTAGTCAATAAGGCCCATAAAGTATACTCTGCAATTCATGAGTAGACTAGGTCCTGGAACCCTATGAGCTTGTAGCCAGAGTAGTTTAATTGTAGTAAGTACAATATGCACCATTAACTGTTCCAGTGAGAAAAACTTATATCACCACTGGTATGTGCTAAATCATAAGTACAATTTAATGTATTATGCTTTGATTTCTGCAGCTTGCGAGTGTGATGCTAGAGGATCTTCTCATGATTTCTGTCACACGGAGACTGGGCAGTGCCCCTGCATTCATGGAGCATATGGACGACAATGTGATCACTGCTTGCCCGGTTATTGGGGGTTTCCCAGCTGCAGGCCGTGCCAGTGCAATGGACACACTGATGACTGCAATGCAGTTACTGGAGAGTGTACAAGCTGTAGAGATCACACTGAAGGTTATGGCTGTGAAAGGTAAACACATTTTATTGAAAGTGTACAGTTGTTTCTTTTCATTCTAAACTAAACTTAATAAATATTAGTGTAGAGATCTTTTGAACTTAGACTTGACAACTTAAAGGGTAATTCAAGCATGAGGCTGGTTGTCAACCAACCAATGCAGAGTTATATTAGCCTAAAACCACACTGCTGTAGCTTACCTTGCGGCAGCCCAAGTCAAGGCAGTAGCTTTCCTTTTTTACCAGTTTCAGATGTTGCCCATCCCCAGGTGAACAGTGACACAATGTACACTTGCTCTCTTCCTCTCCCATCTACCAGTAGAATCCCCTTGGAACTCAGCCAAGTATCTGCTGGCAGGAGAGGAGCAGTTACTCATGGAGTGGCTTCCTGAGTTGTCAGGTATTCTAGAAACAGGGTTATTCCAAGTTCTTAATTTGCTGCTCATGATAAGACCTTTGGAGAAGTCAGATCCAAGGGTTTAGGAATACTCCCCTTTCTCCATGGGTGCAAATCATAACTACACATGTAACAGCTGGTTTGACAGGCCAGAGAGTAGCCTCTTGTGTTCCCCTTTCTTTTATTTAATATGGCTGTGAATAAAAAATATGTTAAGATAAGAGACAACTAGTATATGTGGAATTTACACAATTAATGGATTACAGAAAGTAAAAATGTAAAATATACAATTATAGATATACTGTATTATAAATGCATACCGGTAAATAGATCATTTCATTTCTGCCTTTTTTTTAAATTTAGGTGTATTCCAGGCTATTATGGAGATCCCAGACTTGGTTCTGGGGATCACTGCAGACCTTGCTCTTGTCCCGATGGTCCTGGGAGTTCCCGTCAGTTTGCCAGTGGCTGCTACAAAGACCCCTCAACCTTGCATGTAATTTGTTCCTGTAATGCAGGATATACAGGTAAACATTGTATTGGCAACAGGAAGAAATTGATGTGAATGAATTAAACATAATATACAATGAGTATTACCTGTAGGTTTAGACACATTCTACCATATTAGTACTTTAAATCTATGTGTTACTATGCGCAAAGGTTTTTTCCTTTATTTAAAAGCCCAACAACTATCCTTAAATCCAAAACCATTTATATTTCATCCATCTTTAGAACACTTGGGAAACTTACACCCTAATGCTAAAATCTACTAGGATTGTTCCTATCCTTCTGCCCTGTGGGAAGAGACAGCCACCCATGCTGGAGAATACACTTTAAAGTTACAAATGAGTCTCATGTCAGTTTAATGCGTATGTGTTTAACCAGGAGTTATATATAAAAATCATTAGCAGTTATTTTTATGCTAATTGGGTGTACAGGCAATACAAAATTGTTGTCTTTAATTTTTTTTCTTTTTGTTTTCCTATTACCTCCTGAATTATTCTTTTGTGGCCATTCTCACCTGTTGATGTAACCATCATCCAGGGAATTCAGGTGGTAATAGAAAACAAAACCAAAATAACAGTAAACTAGAACAATGTTTGTTCTGGGATAGTTATAATATAATTATGGTATTAATTTTTGTGTTTATTTATTTATTGGAGGGTGAGGGGCAGTTTATTGTATTTGGAGCCTAATTTGCTTTTTATACTTATTTCTATAGGAGCCAGATGTGATGAATGTGCTTCTGGGTATTTTGGGAATCCTGAAGAGTCAGGTGGAACCTGTGAGCAATGCCAATGTAACAACAATATCGACATGGCAGATCCACTTGCTTGTGATAAGAAATCAGGATTATGTTTGAAGTGTCTGTATCATACAGAAGGTGCCCACTGTCATGATTGCCAGTTGGGTTACTATGGCAATGCACTTCAGCAGGATTGTAGGAGTAAGTAACATTTGTTTCTTGTGAGCAAAGGGCTCAGACAATTCAGTCACATATAAGTTGGTATAGGTTTCAGGGTATTATACCTTTTATAGCCCCCAGGAACATTATAATATTATTTTAAGTTTCTGTTAAATCGACTATTTTTATAAGATATGAACAATCTCCTTACAGCATTTAAATAGGCATTTCCATTCGTGTATAGTCTAGAAAACAGTGCAAACAGGACATTTAGGGGGTCATTCACCAAAGTCTGAATTTGACTGTCGAATTATCAAACAACAGATTCCCATAGCAAATCCGCAACTGCGACAATTCTCCCATTGTAAAGTCACAACTGCAACAATTTTAAAGTTGCGACTGCGACAATGTTCTTGTTATAAACCTGCAACTGCGACAGTAACAGTCTATTGCGACTGTCTTTAGCTGGCGATTTCACACCTTTACACAACAACTCAGACTTTAGAGCATAACCTCCTGAGTCTCTGCATTCCGTTTCTTCCAATTTGACTGCTGTGGGTTCCCTGACAAAATTGATCTATCACAACACATGCATGGGCGAAACTTATCAAACTCGGAAAAGCTCGTTTTCGCTTTTCTGAGTTTAATATTCGGGCGACCACCCAGAATTTGCTCGCGGTAAGTATTGAGAGATTTGTTGCAATAGATACTTGTCATGAGAAACTTTTTCTATTGAATATATCCAGGGAAAGGGTAGCCACACTTTACATTAGTGTAGTCTGGCTACCTTTCTCTGGAAATATTCAATAGAAAAAGTTTCTTTCGGTAAGTATGGATCACAACAAACTTCGAGATACTTACCGCGTGAAACTTCCGAGTGTTCGCCCAATTAAACTCAGAAAAGCCAAAATGGCTTTTCAGAGTTTAATAAATTTCACCCATGGCATCTTAGATGGTAATGCTATAAGTAATTTGATATTTGACAGTATTGTCAAGATAACAAGAAGCAAGACAGGTTTACTTTTACATTTTAATGCTTAATTATTTAACCAAAGGAAAATTTTACCTGCCATCTAGTCATATTCACGGAAATAGAAAATGCATCCTGCCTATAAAGGAATTCTATATTACATGCATATTCAAAACCATACAAATGAAGGTATACCTTATGTACAACCTCCCATTACCATTGTACACATGAAACCAAACAACACTTTGTCTAGATTATCAAACAAATAAATAGTAGACAGTAAAAAATTAAAAATACACCAGTATCTAGAGACTTGTAAGCTTTTTATGTACATGTGGTACTGATGGTAAATTTGGTTGTTTTTTAGGGTGTGTGTGTAACTATCTGGGTACGGAACAGGGTCAATGCAATGGGGAAGTTGATTGCAATTGTGATAGGTCCAGTGGGCAGTGTCCTTGCCTACCCAATGTCATGGGTCAGAGTTGTGATCGTTGTGCTCCAAATACCTGGAATTTAGCAGGTGGAACTGGATGTGAGCCTTGTGCATGTGACCTCAATCGATCTCTGGGGAAGTCTTGTAATGAGGTAAAATCTATACACAGTAATTTTAAATGCCCATTATCATTCTATAATATCCAGCATTTTACCCTATCACTTTTTCATTTTTTCCTTGATCATTCTTACAGTTCACTGGCCAATGCCAGTGTATGGCTGGATTTGGTGGGCGGAATTGCAGTGAATGCCAGGAACTTTTTTGGGGTAATCCAGATGTTGAATGCCAAGGTAAGAAACTGAGTTTGTTAAAATATTGCAGTGTGCATTATAATATTTGCGCCGTGAGTAATATTAGTCAGTTATTTTAAGTTTATGTATTTGAAAGTAAATATAGAACTTTCAAAATTGGAAAATGAATAACAGTGTAATACTTGTGTGATTCAGTAGCTGACACATAGTACTTTTAAAGCCAAAAAATAGTTGCTTTTGTTTAGACACATCTGCTGTGGCATTGAATCACCCAGCTAGAACACCTGGTAAGGTGCATGGTCTGCATCCTGGGACACTGCTCTTAAACATAGAAAAATGGTGAGCTGACACCCCAGTGTTAAACATTCTCTGAGAGAAATTCCTTTGTGTAGTGTCACCAATTGCTATATATGATGAGAGATGCTTTTATTAAGTGAGGGTGAGGATAGACACAACAAAACATTTGTTTCTTTTCAATTGTTTATACACCTCATTCAAATAGTCACAATTTAATTCATGACTTATGCTTTCCTAAAAACAAATGAAATGAAGTAGAGTCAAATATCTTACGTGATTATTTTGGCACGTTTGTATGTTAGCGTTTTTATGAATTTGTTTTTCAGAATTTGATGCAGGTTTGATGTTTTAAAGTATAATTAAGACAAGGTCTTTTTTTTTTAAATTTTAATTACTTTTTTGCTTTACAATTAAGTCCATTGTGTATTGTGTAGATCCTACATGTTGCTGCACAGATAATGCTTTATTTAAAAGATGAGAGAAGCCAAAACTAAACAAAGTCTTAGTTGTCCATTAATAAGAGTATTTTCCTACATTCATTTATGTGTGGGTGGGTTCAGTTGTGAAGAATGTTATTTCAGTTTAAAATTGTAGTTGAAAACAATTTTCCATTCTATTCTACTATACATTTTAAATTTCAAATACTTCTCCTTTTTGTTTTCAACCTTTATTTAGAGTACAATTTCTGAGCCCATCTTTTATCTACATGTAAACTTAATTTTTAGTTCTGTTTGTTCAGTAATAGCAGGTTTCCACTTTAAATAAATAGCAGAGGGTAATTGAAGGGTCTTCTCAAGATCAAAGATTACTCGTGTTTAATTTTGTCTTGGCATTCCAGTTATTGTGCTGCTTAATGACCATTCTATTTGGTCACTCATTCCCAGTCTTGATCTTTATCTAAAAGGGTTAAGTGACCCTCATTCCACTAGACTCTTTGTGTTTGCAGGAGGGAACATTCCCCACACAAAGACACAGTTTGAGACACTAATCACTTTGGGTGTTGTGTACAGATCTTTGTTGGAGAATAAAAGGCCTGTTCCCATGCAATGATGTGCTTTAAACTAGCTACACTCTTTAATTCATATATGAGTCATTCATACTAAATACAGGTCTTTCATCTCTGGAACCTTGTAAAATAATCATGTTATACAGTTTTATTTATAGTAGATATTATTTTTAACATGACTACATTTATTTTCAGCTGCAGCTTTTGAAGTAAAGCAAACATTTTTTAAAAAATGGTATTTGCCAAAATGTATTTGCACCAGGAAGTGCTGTGGCCTGTAATATTCACTTTTATGCATTCATTTCAGTCAATGACAGTCAGGCAGTCAAAACATTTCTGCTATAGGTGAAATTTAGCAAAGGAACATTACACAGGAGTTTGGATTTAATCAGAAACCACATCCAGTGTCAAATGCATCTTTGATCCCTAAAACAGAAAAAAGCCATCTTGCATATCTACATATCTTCTAGAACAGGGGTCTCAAACTCACGGCCTAGGGGCCAACTGCGGCCCTCGAGACGATAGTTTGCGGCCCCCACTTGATCCAACACAGAGGGGATCCTGGCTGACTCCCTCCGTGGTTTGGGGAGGGCTCCTGTGACCTGATTGGTCACAGGAGCCAATAGGAACCCGGGAGCGCATGTGATCAGCACTTCTGGGTTCCTTCTCCTGTTTAGTGCTGCCAGCTGAAGCAGCAACAGCACGTGCTGCCGAACTCTGCCAGGGGGGTAATATAGACTCCCCCCCCATCAACCCCTTTGATCCCCCCTCCATAGCCACCAATGAAAAATTATAAATAAAACCCCAATGACCCCACAA
>WMED01013642.1:0-14333 GCA_019650415.1 Pipa parva | reverse complement strand
GGCGCAGTCGCCCGAACTGTTCGCACTACTTTGGACAATGGTGAATTCCCCCCCTAGTCTCATTAGTGACAATACCGAGATGACTAAAGTTGGCAAAATACAGGCTGAATATTTACACGTTGTGAACCAGAATTTGCAACATGCCTAATTAGGGGGAAATTTATAAAGGTCATTTCGGTCTGTTCGCTGCAATTTGATCCATTTTATTGCCTTTTTTTTTCCTTTTTGCTGCATTTTCAATTTCCCTCAGTTTATGTAATGCTGAATAAAATTGATCAATATCTATAAATATCGTTATGTTAATACCACTACACTTTACATGACTTTCAGTGAAGCTCCTTTACCATCAATTTTGCTGATCTTTTCAATTGGGACTTAGAAAAAAATGTTCTAAATTATCTCCATAGAGAATAATGGGTATTTGCCACCCGCAACCTGATGAACACTTTTCAGCAATAGAAAAGGTCTTAAGGGGCTTAATAAATATCGATATTGGTGGCACATATATAGACCTAATTAAAGGGATATCAATATACCAGAAGAAAACTGTTCTTGATTTTTATAAACATCCCCCTAAGAGTTTCAGTTCGCTATTTCTAGGAAAAAACATTTTTAGTATCATTTTGCCTAAAATATTCTACTTGGCTCTTTTGATTTTGATTTTTTTTTTTTGTTATTTGAAGAATGAGAAATACTATCTTCGGTCCTTGGGGGAAGATCCTCGAAAGGTAAACAATAGGTATCTTAATTATCTACTAATAAGACAGTATATGTTAAAGAGGACCTCTAGTGTACTTTAAAATGGTTTCCCAAACTTGCCTAAAGGAGTTTTGTCTGGAACTTGCAATACAAAGATTTTTAAAATTTCCACTAACCATGATCCTGTTTCCACTGTGCCACTGCTTATTATACTTTAAGTCATAGTACATATGAGAAAAAGTACTCTTTCATGTAAAAATGCTTCTGCTCGTACCTGCACCACTGGTGCTGTGAAGGACGTGGGGTATTTGCAGCACAGAGAAGAATGAATCACAGTGGGAGAAGATCTTCACACTGCTAATTCTGGGACCAGAAGACAACTTAGACATACTGGAAACCATTTTGAAGTAAAACTGCTCTGGTAAAGGCTAAGGTTTAGTTCCCTTCTAAACGTAATTCATGCGCAGGAAAATCAACCTCATTTCAGTGGATGTTCAATCATAGATTTTCTGAGTCGACTAATATTTTTTTCTTACAGTGCTTGAGTTTGTTTTTGTTTTTTTAAATTGTAATATGTTATACTTACAAAGATTTCTCTATAAAGCTAAAACCATGTTTCAAGAATTAAGACTTTAAGGGCAAAATGTATTAAACTTGGAAAAGCCCGTTTTTGCTTTTCCGAGTTCAATCGGAAGACTCATTGCAAGTTATCGCAAACGCTTGGTTGCAGTTGTTGCTGCTAAGGGTGGCCCAACCAGTTATTAGGTTTAGGGGGCAATCGCTTTTTCACACAGGGCCATGATGGTTTGGATATTTTTTCTCCTTTAATAATAAACACCTTCATTTACAAATGGCATTTTGTGTTTACTTGTGTTGTCCTTGACTATTGTTTAAATTGGTTTGATGTTCCAAAACACTTAAGTGTGACAAACATGCAAAAAAACAGGAAATGAGGAAGGGGGCAAACACTTTTTCACACCACTGTATGGATGTATGTATATATACAGTATATGTATATGTATATATATATATATATATATATATATATATATTTATATATATATATATATAAAAAATCTCTGCATAATGTAGGAATCTCTGTGAAATAAAAAATGATTTGTTATCTAAACAATTCATTTTGTAAATTATAGGATGAAACGCAGACAATACTGCAATAACTATATATAAAAAGATTTTATATTGTTTAATGAGCTCCTCTCTACTACATTCATGAAGATTTGTATCTTTTTAACATGATCAGTAAAGTATTACCATTTGTCTATTCACAGGATACTGCTGATATTAATACACAATTTCCAGAACTTGCCAAAGACATACAAATTCCACAGTTCTTTGAGGAAGATCAATTTTTCTCCAGTGTCTTTCGAATTAGTTCGCCAGGACTGCAGCTTTGGACTCACTATGATGTAGGTGCACACTTAGAGCAAAATGCTTAACACTCTGATCCACTGATGTAGGCTGGCAAACGGTATAGGCAGGTTTGTTATTAATATACGCCCGAGGCCAATCCAGATTTACAATTCTAAAGTGAACGGCACAAACATTTGAAAGAAGGAATGTTTATTGTCAGTCTCTTAATATACTTGCATGTCCTGTAACGACTGATACAGAATTCTTTAGTCTAAGATGTGCCATTCAATAGTATCAACTAGGCTTTTTTCAGCTGATACGAGTTTGACTGCTGCACAGTAATTACAGATGTTTTATTTATCTATTTTTAGGTGATGGATAATTTACTTATTCAAGTGACAGGAAAGAAGAGAGTTGTATTATATAGTCCACGAGATGCACCATATTTGTATCTATCAGGTATGAAGAGTTAACATTTTGGGGGTTATTCTCTAAAGTGCGAATTCGACTGTCGAATTCGCAAACAGCGGATTCCCATAGCAAATCCGCGACAATTTCCCCATTGTAAAGTCGCAACAATTTTTTAAAGTTAAGATTGCAACAATTTTCCCATAATAAAGTTGCGACTGCGACAATATTCTCATTATACAGTACCAGCCTATTGTGACTGTCTTTATCTGGCGAATTCGTACCTATACGCAACAATTTGGACTTTAGTGAATAACCCCCGCTATCTACATTTTCAAACCCAGATCAATTTTGCATTACTGTTTTAGTAGTCCACAGTGTCAATCACAATGAATATATATACAGTACATATTTGTTGTTTGTGAGTTATTTGTTTCAGGTACAGTGCATGTTTGTTAAAGGTAAACTTTGTATAAACCAATAGAAAGAGAGGTGAGTGAATACAGGCAGACTTTGTCAATGAGTACTTGTGATTGAAATATTAAAGGGAATGTTCCACCTCCAAACAAATGATTTTTGAAAGGAAAAAGTTTTCCTTTAAAGGGAAAAATGATTTTTTATCTACCTTAAAGCAAAGTATAAACTCCAAAAAATAGATTAGTATTAAATAATAGATCTATTCTTATTCTGAAAAGTTATTAGACTTTTAGGCTAGCCTGAATTATGCTTTGCCTCCTTTCTTACCTCAGCTGTCCTATAAATCTTTACCAATTAACAACTGATAGCAGAACGGTCTAGAATTCTATAAACAAATCATTTCTTCTCATCAGTGCAGTCTCGGGGCTCATAAATACACTGCTTCGGATAAGAAACCAGTGCAGAACTTGGTAATTGCATATCTTCATTAACACAAAAAGCATGCAGTCTGGGTGTATCAGAAAGTAAATAGAATTATTTGGATGGAACTTTTGGAGGTGATAATATATCTCTGCTACAATAATTTTATATGCAAAAAAAATTATATGTAAAAAAAAAAAATGTTGCTTAACTCTTCAATATCCATTACTGGGGCACACAAAGCTTGTGTATAGACCAAAACTGGGCATTATATGGCCATCGGGCCACATCCGGCCTCCTAATATCTCTAACCGGCTCATGTGAGCCTGCAAAATGGAGATGGGGCAGGACCAAATGTCATAGGTGCCGGCAAGTTAAATATATTGCTCTGGCTCTCTAAAACCATTCAAATTTCTCATATGGCCCCATGGGAAAATTAATTGCCCATCCCTGGTATAGACATAGAAAACACATGGGTTCCCTTAGCACTCCTTTAAATATAAAGTACACACTAACTACAAAGTTTTTTTGGTGCACTGAAAATTGGAGAGAAAGACTAAACCTGCTGCTTGCACTGTTTAATATGATGATCTGCTGTACGATCAGTTTTCATCTCACGATTCTATGTCGAGGATCATGTGATGAAAACTGATCTTGCAGCAGTACAGTTAGTGTACTGCTGCAGAAAACAATCGGGTAAGTTTGTTTTTTTTATTATACAGGTAGATCTCCTTTAACTCATTTATGTTTTATTATTCCTCAGCCTAAACTAATAAACTACTCATGGTGTGGGGGCGCATTAGAATGTGGAAACATAAGTCAACCTTCAAACAATCCATGCCACACACACCTATTCAAATATCTGTTTGCTATTTGTTTCCTCCACTGACTTGACTTATAGCAACATCAATAATAAGAGTATAAAATACTTGGAAGAGCAAGCTGCTTGACTGATGTATTTGCTTTTTATACAAAGGACATGGCATAGTGAATGGTATAACAGGGGCATTTCACCAATCTGAATGTGTAATGCCCACAAAACATTGTGCACTTAGTTTGGGGAATTAAATAAATATACATTATTCCAGCAGTATTCTCATCCAAGCCTTCTGTTGTATATTTAACATTAGTGTACATGTTTGGTTTATTTTGGTTGGAAAGACTCTTTGGCAGTTTTAAAGATTTGGTTACATCATAAAAGAGTGACTGGCAGTTATAAATTCTCCTGGGGGAGATAGTGTAGATACAGATGATAATTATTTATTGTATGTCTGAGCAGGTGACAAATCGGAAGTGTTAGATGTGGATAACCCAGATTTGGTCAAGTATCCTCTATTTGCACAAGCAAGACGATATGAATGCTACCTGGAAGCAGGAGACATATTATTTATTCCTGGTAAGTATAACACTGATAAGTACACACTGAATCAATGGAGGCCAAGTGATCTTATTGTCTTTAGTTAATAGATCTGGTAATGTTTTAGCATCTATCCCCAAAATGATACTCTCTTTGCAGGGATGGAGAGTGCGCTGCATGTTGTGCTAAGAAGCACTTTACTTCTGAAAAATTTATTTTAACTGTTGCATAGATTATAATGGGAGAATTGTCACGGTTGTGGATATGCTAGTGGAATCCGCTGTTTGAGAATTCAGCAGTCGAATTCTCACTTTAGTCAATAAGCCCCTGAATGCAAAATATTTTTTCAATGATTCATTGCAGACCAAAGATCATTTATGAATTTTATTTAATGGTGAAAAATTAAAATTAGACTGTTTCCTTTTATGTTTCAGCGCTTTGGTTTCACAACACAGTTGCAGATGGATTTGGAGTAGGAGTAAATGTATTCTGGAAACATCTGCCCTCTGAATGCTATGATAAAACAGACACGTATGGAAACAAGGATCCCACTTCTGCTTCTAGAGCAATGCAAATCTTAGACCGAGCCTTGAAAACACTAGACGAACTACCAGAAGAATACAAAGACTTCTATGCAAGGAGAATGGTTTTACGTATACAGGCAAAAGCTTACAGTAATAACTATGAATAAAGACTGGAGAGATTCTGAATATGCATGTATTTGAAGAGCATCTGACCCAACTAAACAACTAATGGTAAATGGATTGTTTCCTGAGCTGACAAAAGCCTTCTATTACTGATAACAGTGTTTAGTTGTCACTGCTCACAGACTTTAAAGAGATACTGTCATTAATATTAAAAAGATTTTTTTTATTCCTTAAAGTTATGTACAATATTACATAAACTGTGACTTAGGGCTGGAATAGACAGATCTTTGTTTTTTAATTTTTCAAAAAGGGTCATCCAAAAAATTTGCATGATTGCTTTTGTCAAATTGATCAGGCAAGTCTAAGAAATGTTACTGCTTCCCTTTATAATGAATGAGCATATGAAAATCATTGTTGATGGAAAGTGCATTGCTACTTTTAATTGGCTGAAAATTGTTACTGACACTTTTTGCATCACATACATAGGGTATTGTATTTCCTAATAACAATCACAAACAACTGTGCAACAATCACAGCTTCCTTTTGAATAAAGAAAACATATCTTCTTTTCTTTATTTCTGGGATTTTAAATATTGGGATTTTAAATATACATGGTATAACTATACCATGTATATTTAAAATCCCAGAAATAAAGAAAAGAAGATATGTTTTCTTTATTCAAAAGGAAGCTGTGATTGTACATTTATATACATTTGTATATATTCAGTATACAAATGTGACTCCAAACTTTAGGCTGTGACATATAGCAAACAGCAAGTCCCTTTAAAATTCAGTGTTTATTTCCACAGTCTACATCAAACACAGGCGTTCTTAGCAAAACAAAAATCAATTCAAACAGAACTTTCATGAGAATTCAACTGTCGAATTCTCAAACAGCGGATTCCCATAGCAAATCCGCGACCGCAACAATTTTCCCATTGTAAAGTCTCGACAATTTTCCATAATAGAGTCATGACAATATTCTCATTATAAAGACGCAACTGCGACAGTAGTAGTCTATTGCGACTGTCTTTAGCTGGCGAATTCACACCTATACGCAACAATTCAGACTTTAGTGAATAAACCCCTTAGTGTTTAGATCCTTTTGCACAAAAAATACAGACAAACTGGTGAGTAACTGCAATGTATACAGTTCAAGTAAGAAAAGAGAGAATACTTCCCCCATCCTGGGTTATCACCTTGGGTTATCACAACTTTCCTAGGGCAGGAACTTTTCCACAGATCCTTGATTTTCACTCAAAGATTTAAAAGCCCAGCCACAAACACAGTTTCCACCTACCAACTTCTCCAACAACACTAACTGGCTACCCACTTGCTTTTTAAATTAGGCTGTAGCCTGCACCTGGGTGATTTGGCACAAGGTGGGCTTCTATTCATGCAACTGATAAAAGATTTATCAAACCATAAAGAGAAAATTCAGAAATAATCATTTTGCAACACCAAGAATTTCATGGCAAATTAGATTTTTTTCTGATGTAACGGGTCCTTTAAAGGCTTTTATTTAAGAGGGCCCATGATATCAATGTTGACAATTGCAGCACTTCTGGATGTAAGTAGCCCAATTAAATTCAGTATGAAATTAGGAGAAACATTGGTTTGTGTGAAATAAACCTAATGATTTGTTTAATATTTGTATATACTTTAATAGGAATAAAAATGCTTTCAAAGTTGAACATACAAATCACTGTTATTATTACTGGGTCATTTTGTGATGAGTCCTCAATTTATTAATTCCTGCCACTGCAATAGTAATGACACATTTGTTTTTTTAGGCAGGGGCCTGCCATGTTTTATTTGTTTACAAATAAGCCTTTGGCTAACATAAATGTATCAGTCGATTTGACCTCTGTTCCTGTCCCACAGGTCATTTGTGCAATTGTTTAAGTTCAGCTCTACTGGAAATGTTTGCTCTGATAAGCATTCTCATCTATAGTTACTTGACCTAAAGAATAGACATTTTTCCCATGATCCTTTTAACTGTCTGCCATTATCTTTTGCTAGTATAGAGTAAGGTTAGCAGCAATAAAAATGCATTTAGAAGGGTTCCTGTGATTCTGTTTAAATAAAATGCACTCTGTTAAGCAATCACTTGCAATACTAAATGTCAAAAGTGAACTGGTAACCTTAGCTTAGAGTTCCTATTAAGCCATTTCCAGCAGATGCTAACTTTCCATCCCTCATAACTGCTATAATATAGGAGACTGCTGTAATGCCTTTTATTGGATCTTACAGTGTTTTTGTTCACATAAGAGTAGCCTGTAACCAATCTTCTGTGAGCTGAAATGAAAATGTCAGACATTTTGTTGTATACAAATTGTTGTACACTTTGGCTCAGCTTTTCAAAAATTAACCAGGTTTTGACCTGGCGCAAATCTGTGGTGTCTTCATCACTATGAAGGTTTTACAGTTTTATTATTTACAGTGATGTGTATGGGTGTTTCTTTATGTCATTTCATATAAATGGCTTTATTTCACTAACATTTTTCTGCTCTACATTATAACAACTGAGGGGGTTATTCACTAAACTCCGAATTCTTGCATATAGATTTCGAATTTGCCAGATAAAGACCGTCACAATAGGCTGCTACTGTTGTAGTCACGTCTTTATAATGAGAATATTGTTGCGGTCTTGACTTTATTATGGAAAAATTGTCACAATCTTAACTATAAAAAATTGTTGCGACTTTACAATGGGGAAATTGTAGCGGATTTACTATGGGAATCCGCTGTTTGCGAATTCGACAGTCAAATTCGCACCTTAGTGAATTACCCCCTGAATAGTTCCCTATTTCTAATAACTTTGTTTATGAAGGTTTTCCTTTCTGGCATTTGCATTTCACCTGCGTAGCGTTCGTTTTCAGTATATTAAAACGCTGACAGAGTAGGGTATTCTTGGAGGAAGGTAATTACTACTTATCCATCATAATAAATAAACTTTATAAAGTTGTCTGCTAGTCCCGAAATGTTTGCTTTTATAAACCACAAGCATGAAACATATGACGGTTCTAACAAACGTTATCTTCACACTGCTGAAGGTTAATAAACATTGAGATGCTAAATTCCTCTATGTCTGGAGCATCAGTTATATCCATTGGTTTATACACTGATGATCCTTTCAGTAAACCCCTTGAAAAGACATATTCATTCATTTTTCTGGGTTTATCTTCTGCATGAAAAAAAATGTGTTTTTCCGTGAACACACAAAGGTTTCATTCATTTATCAACTACTTCGCTACATGTAGAATGTTTCATGGACTCAAAGGTCTTTTGCAAAATCTGTATGGTTTCTAGCTCCAGTCAGCTCCAATCCAAAAGTTTTTCAAGCATTTACATTACTTAACTTTTGCCACACTGATAGCAATGTATAATGGATTATTGGCGTGAATTAAGGTATAGGGGTAAATACTTATTGGGTATATTTACAAAAGTTGAAAAAGTGTCAGCCTGCCCCAGGATGGTGTAAATCACTGATGCCCAACCTATGACCTGCGGGCCATATCCGGCCCAAATTCTGAACTCTGAATTGTTGCGTATATTGTGAATTCGCCAGCTAAAGACAGTCACAATAGATTGTTACTGTCACAGTCGCATCTTTATAATGAGAATATTGTCACAGTAATGACCTTACTATGGAAAATTGTCAGAGATGTAACTTTAAAATTTGTCACAGTAAAGTGGCGACTTTGAAGCAGCCCATGACAAGTGTGTCACAAATTTATATGGCCCCCAGGCCAAAAAAGGTTGGGCATCACTGGTGTAAATCATAATTCCCTATGGGGTTTTTCCTATCATTTAACCACAGTTGAGAAAGTTTACCTCTTGTATAAAAATATATAAATATCACCCTCTAATGGAAGGTGATCCTAATAGAAAAAAAACACTGCAAAGTGTGCTGTTGTTAACCGACTGATATTTCTCAATAATGTTTTCTTTTCAAGGCCAATATTTTTTTCCAACCCTCTGCAGAGTCAAAAAGAACAGCAGAATGGACACGAGCAGCAAAAAAGGTGGAAATGGTCTTAATAAATATCCCCCATTAATAAAAAAAATAATATTTAAGGAGGGTTGGCAGCAAGTGTTTTAGGTTAGATTTTGTCTCATAAACTATATGGACTGTAATTATAGTTATAGTTAAAGCTTACAAATGCTGCAAAGTTGCTATTTCTTCCCCTAAGTTAGTGAATACATAATATTTCGTTTTATACTTAGAGAAATTATGAATCTGTAAATATAGCTAAATATAGAAGACCAAATCTAAACCCTGATTTACAGAAACCCTAATTTGAAGAATTTACCGCACTTGCCGAGTGTGATGAACAGCATTTTGCAATTGTGTGTAAAACTTTACATGAAACTTTACCTTATTTTAACTTTACATGTTTGGGATTGGTAAAAAAAAATTATGGGATTGCTGAATTCAGCGCTTCACCCAACAGAGGCATATGTCTACTTCCAGATCTTTGCATTCAAGATGGGAAGAGCTTTGAAAACCAGCACTACCCTGCAATATGTAAAGCTCTGTCAGTTTTATGATAACGAAGTCAATTCAAATACAACTGTTATAGAATAAATGTCATATCTACCAAAATATTCAAAAGGCCATTCGTCAAATGGTGAATTCTCACCCACAAATGAATCTGCAAAAAGTCCCATCAATTTAACCACTGGGTAGCAAAATCATTTGTTTATGTTTACTTATTTAGTGTACAGACTCTGCAATGAAGCTAACTGCAGTATAGTGACTTCTGAGAGTAGTTTGGCAAAAAGTAGCAGTAGGAAATGGTTTATAAGCCACAGTGTAAAATGACATCATCTTCACATGGATTTGCTGAGAGCTGTTCCTTATATTCTTAATGGAAACAATGCTATCAGAATCTTTTTTTTCCTTAAATAAATCACTGGTTTTGAGTAAAAATAAATACAGATTTGTTGTAAAAAAAATTTGTCAGTTTGCAATGTAGTGTAGAGTTGCAAAGTCAACATATTTAGGGGGACGGAGTAAAACTTTGAATTGGGTGGAGTCTTGGAAAGGGGGGGCAGATTGCTGATATTCTGTAGAGTTGGAAAATGGTGGCTCAATGACTGAGACTGTTATGGCAGGCATTTAAAAGTGTTTTTGGGTGGAGAATTTTAGAGGCACTGATTTAATGTGGTGTTAGCTAGAAATCTCTCTCTACTTCTTCACAAGGTCATATGAGGACACTGAATAAATCTGCTAGTTCCAGCCAGCCTCCGAGCCCATTCTAACAAGAACAGACCCCTCCTTTTCCATCCCCAGTTGCTTTCTAACACTTAGCTTTTCATTTTTCAACGTCTTCTCAACTTTCCTGAAAGATCGGTACTTTTAAAAAAAATTTTTTTACTTTTCCTGACGTCTCCTCCAGGTAAGTGTTCTCATTCCAGTAAGCGAGCAGCGGAGAATATTTTACATTTGATTGATTAAAATCTATTTAATCTAAACTATGGGGTTTTTTTGGGTGTGGGAAAATTTAGAATTTGTTGAGAAACAACCATTTTCTTGAAAGTTTTCTGCACACGACTTGCATAATAAAATAGTGCTATTTTTTTTTTTAAAGTGTTAGAAGTTTAGTAACAGTTACATATTGTGCTTTAATGTTTTTATAGGATGGACCTTCCATTTTGGAAAATGTATTTAAAGTGTCTATAAAAATACATAAACAGTCAGTAAACAAAAACAAAGCATGATAGATTCTGTAGGTATTTATACAGAATATACAGGCATTCTTATATTATACAGATCATTGGAAACATACATTTTTATTTCATGATGGTAGAGTTGGACATATTCTCAGTCTGAAAAAGAAATATGTTCTACATGTATAAAAATCATTAGCATTTCCAATAGCCCTAACTCCCTGCTAAAATTGTTTAAATAAATGGGAGTATCAGTTAGCGGGAGTGGGAAATTTTACTAAAGGGCACAAGAATGTTGTGGTTGGAATGTTGTAATCTTAAAATGCCTGGCACAGCACATCAGGATAGACAAAATAGTAAACAAACTCTCCAATCAGTGTTATTAAATGAGCACTATTCATGAGCACGTTATTGCAATTCTCTGGCTTTACAACTAATAAAAGTGTTATCCTTGTTTAATGAGTTATAAAATGTATATCTCGCTGTTGTAGCTCTAAAGTAACAAAATTACCAAAGACTTCAATTGCCCCCTGTTTGCATGTGTTTTCCCCAGATACGAGTAAATGGGGGAAACAGATCTGTAAAACTAACATATAGACGCAGTCTCTCTATAACCATTTCTTGGACTCTCCCCAAAGAATTTTGTTAATAGAATATTGTGCAGCAGTATCTTGCATTTATTTAACTTACACTATTATGGGAAAACTAATATAAAATTAAGGGGAAACTAATATAAAATAAAAGAGAGTAATTCGCTTCAGTCTAGACTCTAGAGGGATATTTATAAAAGCTGAAAAATATTCTGACCACTTTGCTGGAGAAACAGTGTTTATTATAATGCATGTATCGCCTATTTCAAAAGTTTTCGGAGGTTATTCACTAAAGTCCGAATTGTTGTGTATAGGTGCGAATTCGCCAGATAAAGACAGTCGCAATAGGCTGCTACTGTCGCAGTCGCGTCTTTATAATCAGAATATTGTCGCAGTCGCAACTTTATTATGGGAAAATTGTCGTGACTTTACAATGGGGAAATTGTTGCGGATTTGCTATGGGTATCCGCTGTTTGCGAATTCGAATTCGCACCTTAGTGAATAACCCCCAAGATCTTCATGTCAGAAGTCACTTTTTGATTCATTTTTTTTTTACATCTAAAAGTTTGTTTCGATCCTATATAAATCAGTGGAAACCGTTATAATTATCGCCCTTTAAATCTTTCTTATTGCAGTAAGCTGAACAGAAGAACATTTAACATGTGAATTATATAAGGAATATTTTTTAAAGTTTTTTTTTTTTTTTAACATTGCTTAATACTGTTGTAAAGCCTTTCTTTAGAGACTCCTTAAGAATCTAGTATTTTAGGCCAATAAAGGAGATTTAATGCTTTGGCTCTGCAACATGTTAAGAAAAACACAGCTGTTCCATTTTCAAGAGTCCCTTATAAGGAATTAAACAAAATAATTTAAAAGGAAGAAGCAGATCATCTGTCTGTAAGCTAACAAAACAAAGGATATCTGTGAATTTGGGTAAATATGTGCATTATGGCCCCCTTACACCCATCCACCACTTACCAACTGAGGGGGTTATTCACTAAGTGTGAATTCAATTGTGGAATCCGCAAACAGTGGATTCCCATAGCAAATCCGCTACAATTTTCCCATAATAAAGTTGCGTCTGCAACAATATTTTCATTATAAAGGCGCAACTGCGACAGTAGCAGCCTTTGCGACTGTCTTTATCTGGTGAATTCACACCTATACACAACAATTCAGACTTTAGTGAATAACCTCCTTATCATTAGCACGATTTACAGCATTTGATTGATTTGAGCTCTATAGTTTGCCTGTTAGCATCATTCTGTAACTCAGTAATCATTCTTAATTTCAGTATTGCTTGAGAAAGAGAAGACAGACCTCTTGAATGCTTGTCTATTTAAACTGACTGTTAGTCAAGTATTGTAACCAAGTATTGTTTTACCGTTTTTTGCATCTACGTACTAACATGACCACTCTATATTGTATACATACAATAATATCTTCATGATTGTATATTTGTAATTTACTTTACTTGTATTATGTCAAGCACTTTTCCCATAACTGCACTATATTTGTATTGCTGAACTGTACAGTGTAACTTAGTCGCACTTTATAAATAAAACTTTACATATATACATACATCTGGGTTACAGATTAAAAGATACAGTAGAGTTATGCACCGTGTTAGCCATAGGTTTAAGCAAAGAGAGTATAGGTGATACCTTTTATTGGCTAGCGGAATAGATGGTAAATGCAAGCTTTCGAGACTCCTAAGGCCTTGCCTGATGAAGAGGCCTTAGAAGCCTCGAAAGCTTGCATTTACCATCTATTCCCTTAGCCAATAAAAAGTATCACCTATACTCCCTTGTCATAGATTAAAAGACACAAATACTAAAGAGTCCAGTTTCATTAAAAGTGTTCGGTTACCAATAGCACTTTTCTCAAGGTGAATAAAGACACTTTTCACAATCTTACATATGCGTTTCAGTTAGTGTTCACCAGTGAATGATTACTGAATTCCTGATTTATATTTGCTTTTGTTGTCTTTCTGTCTGTTGGTTACTGCCAAATTGGACTTTCTGGGGCACTTTAATAATATGTATTAGCTAAAGTTCCTTACAAAGTAATGGAGTTACATGAGGGTTTATTTACTTAAGTGATAAAATATGGCTGCAGCTACAGGAAAGGAAAGAAAACACACAAAAATAATAGAAATCAGGAATTCAATTTGAAAGATTTTATTTTACCAGGAAAGATTTTATTTTACCAGGTTAGGGGTAGCTACTTTGCCAATCCAAACTGGATTTTTAAATTTTGTTTCTGGTGTCTGTGGTGGATTAATTCCATCTGGTACAGTACAGTTGTATTTAATTACTTATACAATGAGATCTAATACGTTTAGGATTTGGTTCCTTTCTACTTGCTCTATTTCCATGTAATATACAAGCCACGGAATGTTTTCTCTCTGGACAATATTTAGCTAAAGTAAATTGTGTTCCTCCTTCTTCCAGTGCCCTTTTGATCTAGGGTCAGTTTAAAACTATTTTATTTTTTTAAATTTTCTCCCTTCATGTATACTATATAATAATTACTATAATATTTGAGTGACTTATGAAGTTTGACATCCATAATAATAATAATAATAATATAGTAATTCATAGTAGTGTTTAAAGATGTATTTTATTTTTATGAAATGCTAATTGGTGTTTGGTGTTCACTCTTTTTTTTTTCTTGATATTGAAATTCATTCAAATATTCATTTATATTTAAATTCAAATTCACTTTGAGATTTATTGAGAATCTTTA
>WMED01013641.1:0-14333 GCA_019650415.1 Pipa parva | reverse complement strand
GGGAGTGGAGCAGTTAAAAACCCTGTGGGGTCATCTAATTGGTTAGAGGGAATCAGAAATTTAACCCCTTTCACTGCCAGGATCCTAACACAGAGAGTTGAACTATAGGGGAACTGTACCTAACAGACCCTAAGGTACAGAGTCTAAGATACACCCAGTATTTACTCAGAACCTCCACAAGAAGGTTAAGATTTAGTTTCGGTGCTGTACCCAGGTCATGGCCTCTGGACTGCTGTCCACAAGTGCTCAGGTAAATTACTTAGTGAAGAGAAGAATATGGTAAAATAGCAGACAGAGGTCAAGGCTGGCAGCAAGAAAGCAAGGACACAAAAATGAACAGAGGGTCGAGTCTGGCAGAGATCAATCGTAAACGGTAAAGAGGCCAGGATCATACACAGGAAAACAGGAACAGAGTAACACGCACCTGTTTTACCAAATAAAACATAAAATGTAAACAAACCTTAATTTAATTAATTAATGAAATCTCTGGTTTGGCTTCCCACCCTGAAAGAAGATTAGAACACATAATTCACTATGAACTTCAAATTTATTTAATGCAAAATGGTATTATAAAGCCTTATGTACAGTATATATCCAATCTTGTATATAAAAAATTATCACAACAAACAATGACAGTATCTAACAAAAATAAATCATATCACACATAATCCAACTTATCTAGTGAATTCCTCCCCTCCTAAATCTATTAAATATGTTTAACACAAATACATCACATTACACTTAATCCAGCTTGTGCAGTGGATTCATCCACTCCTTGATCTATTAAATATTTTTCTCCAACATAATTCCTAGGATCCAATTTCCTGGCAAATTATAGAACATTTATCAATCAATTACCTACCAATTGTGTGCTTCACCTACTCCGCTGTAAGGACCCCAGATAGCCATAAAAATGCTCAAATATGGTTCAGCGGTATTCTAAGAATTCACAATAGCAGGCTCACAGGTCTTACCTCCTTCAGACCCTCTTTGTGAGTAGTTTTTTACCCTCCTGTATAAAATTGTCGCAGTTTCATCTTATTGCCTGATGAAGCTTGCATCTGCCATCTATTCTGTTAGCCAATAAAAGGTATCACCTATACTCTTGTCTTTGCTTTTTTACTCTCCCTAAGCCTAATAATAAGGGACTTTATAGGCTACCTGTTTTTTTTTCTGCCTGAAAGGCATCCTAGCTCCTCCTTGTGATTTTCACTCTAAGTGGGTTTAGAGCTGAGGTTATACCTAATTACTTCCATAGGGAAATAATTGGGTTTTAAACCATAACTGCACTTTGTACTTTTGCTGGTTATGATTTATATAGCCACCTTAGTGGCTTAGGGATTGCAGGGACATCCACTACGGGGCTTATCTAATAGGATGCCCCTGAGTGCAGCAGAAAGCTGTAACAGCAGAATAACCACACAATACCACATAATTATCTTTGCTTGACAGCCCAGCTCCTCCATGTGATTTTGTTCTGGTGCAGTAGAATTGCCTAAGAAGTTTAAGACTGAGGCATGGTTATTGCTAAGGAATGCTTTTCACTGTAAGTGGATTTTGTGCTGGGGTTATACCTAATTATTTCCATGTGGAAATAATTGGGTTTTAAATCATAGCCGCGTTCTTTCTGGCTATTATTTAAATAGCCACCTTGGTGGCATTGGGGTCTGGGGGACTCCTAAAACAAAAAATTTGTTCCACCGTACTGTAGAATAAATTTTTTGTTTTAGAGGTTCCATGGACCCCAATGCCACCAAAGTGGCTATTTAAATCATCCAAACCAACAAATATAATACAGCGCTAGATAATGTGGTCAAAAATACAAAAACAAAAAGTCAGCCATCCCACTCATGGTACCTCCCAATTCTAAAATTATTTATACGGCAACAACACTGGGTCAATTCCCAGTGCCACTGTGACTTTCTGCTGATAAACCATGTCCTTGCTATTTAAATCATAGCCAGCAAGAATTCGGCTATGATTTAAAACCCAATTATTTCCATAGAGATATATTATGATAATCGTTATCGGCTAATGATTATCGAGCCGATTATCAATTTGATGATTTCAAAAATCGATAATCGGTCCGATGATGATTATTGCAATCATCGCTCAACACTAGTGGCAATGTATGCAATTTTTCTCTAACATTTTACTGTGACAGGAGCTGGAAACTAAATAAATACCTACCAAGTTCATGTCAACATGGACATGAAAGCACTTTAAGGGAAGAAGTCAGATTCAATTTATATTGGAAAGGCAAAGCACAAACATAAATCAGTATTACAGTGCTTAGATAGCATTTTCTTAGACAATGGACGACAGGTATGGTTTTCATGTTGTCATACTTGTCTGTCCAGACTAACTCTGAGACCAAATAAGAGAAAATATGCAAAATGTACTGCTCCTACAGTTAAATACAGATGGTAATATGAACTATACATTCATGTTCATATTGCTACAACAATAAATGATATTGTGTCTTACACAGAAACAATGCCTTTTTCTGGAAGCACTAGGATAACCATTTTTTATTATAGAAATTTGTAGTATATTTCTGTATTTTTTTATTTGTCAAGCTTGTGGTTTGTATGGACAGGTAAAAACAGTCATATATTTGTATGATTTTTTTTAAACTTTCCCGAAGCTCCTTTTTTGTAGTATATAGAAGTTATTTGTGGTCCCACATATGGTTTGGGAATCTTCCTAATTCTGTTCATTAAATGTCATTGATTTTGCTGTGGACTTTGCCTGTGTTTTTTAAGGTGGATTTGATGTTTCCTGCTTTCTGTTTTTAGATCCCGTATTTTCCTCTGTGTAGCATGGATCACCCTTAGGCTAATGTAGTTGATAAATCCTAGTTACTCCTCCAGAAGCAAATCCAGAACCCCAGAAGAGTGTTGTTAGGTCCAGTGTGTCTCTTTTTGGGTCCATTGCTACCTCAAATTGATCTTGTAGAAACAAATGTGGTCCAGTCTTTTGAAATCACTCCTGACTACTACCTACTTTGAAAGTAATCATATTTTGCAATACCTCAGTTTCCCAGTGCTTCTCATTCCTTTTGACCTTCTGTTTCAGATTAATGATAGTCTACATATCAGTCAAGTATTTTCCATATTTCTTGAGACCTACAGGCAGTCATTCTACAGTGACTCATAAAACACTGCCCTGCACAAGGTTATAGAGAGGTAGCAAACCATTTAATTCTACAGTACTTGTATCTGAGAGTTTAGATACCTTGCCAAGATCCTACTTTGCAATTACTTTGATTCTTTGCTAATAGTATTCCACTTTTTTCTTATTATTTTAGAATAGTATGTCCATTATTCTCTGCATATAAAGATTCTCTTTGTGCATTGGAATATAATTACATATCAACAAGACTGTTATGAGGGTACTACACTTCTGATATTCTATTAGAAGTGCAATAACTTCCCAATTGCTGTTAAATCACTTTGCAGATTATGGCATACTGAAACAGAAAAATGGAATTTGATCCTCTTACCACTGTGGGGAAGATACTGGTTATTGTTGATGCTCTGAGTCTAAGGGGCCCCTAGTCTTCACCATAGATGAAGCCCAGTTATGGAGCACATGAATTGATGATTAAAATAATTGTCAGCATTTCTAATCTCTTTCTCTTTGTGGAGCCTCCTTTATGGTGGGATTTATGCTCCCTATCATTTGACTAGCTACACTAGTTTTCTTGCTGTGGTTTCAACTGCTATTAAAATGTGTTTATAGATGATGCACTCATACTATACACTGATGCTCTGTAAACTAAGAGACTCATATTTCTTACAGGACTGTCCCAAATGATTCTTTTTTCTCTAGATGTTAATCCTTTCATCAGTCCCTAAAGGCTGAAAAATCCCTTTCTTTGACCAGGCAACAAAGACATCTCCCAGTTTAAATAACCAATCATTCTGTAGCCAAGCATTCAATGAACCTCCCTAAGGTAACCACAAGAGGTAACTCTAACACAAATCAGCTAACAAGAATTTGAATTTTGAAAAAGAACCATAAGATGACTTACTCTAGGTCCATGCCTTTTTTTCAACCAGTTACCCAGCAATACAGATTTCTAAAGGTTGATGCAAAGAATGTTGATGATGTTTTTGTTTCTTGTTTTTTTAGGAATATATGGTCAAATTTATCAATCAAGTGAAACAAAAGGGAAAAGCATTCCCCCATTTTTGGCAGATACAAAAAACAAAAATGTTCTCTTTTAAGGCAAAACTATATATATATTTTTTTTTTTTGCAGTGATAGACACATTGGCAGAATGCATTTCTGAACTCATTTCACTCAGTTCTTAGCCTGATATATGCATAATAACAACATTTTGGGACCTGGGCTATACTGAGGACTATGTATTTTACAATTATTGCATTCTATATATTTTCTAGACATTACAATTATTGAACACCCTGCATTTTGGCATCCAGAGATCTCTGAAGTAATTAAGTCACATTTAGCTTGTAGGGCTTTTTCATCCGCAGACTGATTTTAAAATCCTAAAAAAAGCCAATACACTGAAATCTATTTATTTATCACTTTCACTCAATCTAGTAAAACAAGAAAGGTATTGACACTATGTCCTGCAATCTACAGTTCATTAAAGCAGTTTTTAATATGGACATTATTAGAACCCCTCTGCTTAATTAAAAATAAATTAGCAGAGCAATAAAAAAGCCAATATCAATCATTTCACCACACACATATTTAATGAAATGGCTGAAAAAAAAGCAAAGTGTTTGGGGATAAACAATAGTAATTAAACTTTGATGAGTATGGTTGAAATTGTTATGATACTGTTTAAAACTCTGTTTTGTGGAGGGGAATGCATTTTTGATATCACCAATCTTGTTTCCAAACTTTGTTAAATTACAGCATTTCTCTCCGGTACCTTTTAGATACGAGTTAGGCATTAATAATAAACAAACAAAAATCTCATACATTGCAAAATATCTTCTAAATTACTTTCTTATCTTACATAACTTATTTATTCTAATCATAACTAATCTTTTTATACATATCCACCAGGTTGCTTTTCATAAAAACTCTTTCTTTTCTCCCCAGCATTGCACTGATGTGTCATACAACCAGACTTACAGGCCAGGTTATAGCCACATTGCTGCAACTATATGCATTCTTAAAGTAGTCCCTTTCCTGAGGGTGGGGGTATCTGTAGCAGACCTCTATTGCACCACAAGCCTTCAAAGTTTTTTGAATATAACATGCCTCCTGCCTTGGGGTTGGGACCCTCGCCCCCAAAAATATTAGGTTGAGGGTCTTTTAATGCGCTGTCAAACCTGTAAAAAAATTAAATTAAAATGAAGTTGTTCTTAAATAGTCCATGTTGTCTTCTCTTCTGACTCATGATCCGGAGTGTAGGAACCCAACGTATGTTTGATGAATAATCCTCTATTAGAGGAATTCATAAACAGGTGTATTCATTTACAGAGGTCTAGCATCTCTTAGCAACCAGTCAGCTGTCAGCATTCTCTGGTATAAGAATAATAAAAAGCAACCTCTTGATTAATTGCTATAGGTTACTAAACCACTGTAAAGTTTTTCCCTGTTGATGAATTTCCTTTTGTATGTCTCTACAGCCCCAGTATACCAAAATGCAGACCAGTATGCTACCAGTCACGGATATTTCATTACCAAGTTAAACAACAAAACACAGTAACACTTTGTAAAAAAAAATAACTGGAAACAGTATATAAAGCAAAAAGTTTATGCTAATTATTTATATAACCACCTAGAAGTCTCTGTTAGTTTTAACATTAGTGTTTTTGTCCCCTTAAAAGTTCAATTTGGAACAGTTTTAGCTGCTGTTATACCTATTATACCTTTCATTTCTTTATAACAGGTCTTGATAATGTTTTGCATTCCTATGTAAAGTTCAAACATTGTAATAATATAATTTATTAGTTGTAGTAATAATACTTATATTTATTATTATTCATTCATAATCAGCCAATCAGACCGGGTACATAATATCTAGCCTAAAACTACACAGTGTATTACTTATTTGGAAACAAACTTGCCTGATTAATTTAATGAAGAGCATAAAAAGTTTTCTCTGTTTTTCTAAGTATTTGCTATTGTTGCCAACAGTAAACTTTTTAAAACATGACTAAAATTAAGCATGTTTGGATGCAAGAGCAATAGCTGAGTCCTAGTTGTAGAATTTCACAATTTTCCTCTAACCTTGGATAGCTGAGCTGTTAGTTTGATTTAGATGTTTTGCTCAGTATTTGTGTACCGTCTATAAAACGCTAATTCTCCTATTTTTTTATTGATAGCAGTTATTTCTGACACGTACGAATTGTGATTTTTATTGATTTTATTTCACCCACTTTGCTAGCTTTTATTTGTATCATTAAAAGTTAAGTTTCTCAATTTGTCTTGGCAGTTGCATTATATGAGCTGGTGAGTGTTTCTTTGTATGTTAGTATGGTGGAAGTTTATATATATATAAAACTTTACCTTTCTAGACAGTTATAACCCCAACAGCAAAAATAATTTAATGAGAGGTCGTGGTCCTCTATATTAAAAAGAAAAAACAAGAATATGTGCCATTCATATCTAAAATATACTTTCAAACCAGTGGAACACTTTAGGTAAACCAAATGTTATATAAATGACTGAGCTATATTTATAAAATGGTACAACATCTTTGCAAATAGGTATTGCTTGCACACACATAAATAAAGGTCTACTTTATTATTATTTTCAGGCAGTTAGGAACAATTTTGTTACCTACAGTTATATGCTATTTGTCATCTTTTATTAAATGCCATTGAAGTATATCTTATTTATTTTCCATCCTTTTTAGTTTATAGCCAGTTTCCTATAGAAGCTCCTTTTATTTTACATACTTCCTCATCAGTCGCTCAGTTTGGAATATGGATTTGCATTATAAAATATAAGTGAAATGTCATGTAATGCCAGGGTAAATCAACCAATCCATGATTACCCTAAGCTGCTTGCTGCTGGCTATTTGGTAGAGGCAGGCATGATTAGATTTATTGTACTTCATAGATACATTCTTGGAGATCCCTCCACTATCCCTTTCATATTACTTAAGATCTATAGTTGGTCTGGCTAAAGCCTCTACTCTTCCCATTTACTAATAGTTATCTAAATATTTTTAAAAAACAACCATATTTTTTCTGTTATACAATTGTTTTTCTGTTAGTCCTAAAGGGACAAATTAAAACCGTTCACAATAAATAAACATTGTTAAAAATTATAAATCAGGCCGACCGCAGTCTATGGCTTTTAATTTAAACATCATGGACTGCTTCACATAAAATGGAAAGGTCACTGCTGATACTACAATAATAAATATTTACACAGATATATTGTAAGGAATCTAAAGCTAGAAATAACTGCAAGCACTCCAATCAGGATGGTTTGATTTCCTTTTTTCATGGGTATATTTAGTTTTCTTTGTTTCATGTCGATATAATTGACCTGTCAATAGTGCAGAGCTTTGAAAATGTTGGCACTTTATAAATAATAGATAGCAATATTACTGTTCTCAAGTTGGACATCATTTTTCACATCCTAGCCACCTAATAAAGGACCTATCAATCATGAAGCACAAGGGGAAAAAGCTTTTTAGAAAGCAAAAGTTTTACGACCTTATTGATCAGAGGTATTTAGGCCATCCCTAGAGATCCCTAGAACCATCTTCTACTCACCTAATATTTTCTTCAATGTCTCTCATCCCTGGAATTTCTTTTTTTAACTACTTGAGGTTCTGTCATTACTCTGCTCTCTCATTTCCTGTTTTCCTTCTTTTTTAATTTTTTTTAATGAATTTTATATTGACTGCGCTGGAAGTGTTTTTTCCATGAGGAAACAGTTACATATATGCTAATAACACAGTCTTTTCCATCTTATATAACTTCTATACCATGAAATATGGCAGCTTTTGATTATTCATTTTGCTTCTAAAAGTGGGGCTTAATTGTCAAAGTGTGAATTCGACTGTCAAAGTGAATTCTCATCACTTCGGGTTGCTTCACTTCACTTTGATTTTATACTCCTTATTCACTAAACAGAGGATTTCCCGCAGCTGCATCAGTAACCATCTCTTGTGTAGTGTGGCAAAGCCAGCTGGACAGTAGGAGCCTTTCCATCAACCTCCTAATTAGCCACTTCAATCTGTGAATGCCCTTGTCAAATTCCACTCTGCAACAGATTCTGACACTTGCACATGAGCGTTAAGTAGTACAAAGTTCTCTGTAAATCTGTGACTGTCGTACAGAATTCTGATCTCTTCTGTTGCTGACAGTCAGTGAGCTCCTCTTCACTTCCAGTTCCTGAGTTTTGCCAAAATCAGCAAGCACAGTAGGATCTTTTCCTAAGTAAAAATAACAGTGTCAAGAGCAGCACCTATGAGCAAGGCACTGATCATGTGTGAGTCACTAAGCGTTGGGGCATTTGACTCCCTCCAGTACTTCCAAGGTTCTAAGCCAATCAGCTGGAGCTGACATCACAATTCAAAAGGGTACAAACAGTGCTCTAGTGTCTATGTCAGCTTCTGTGGGGAGTTTGATTGTTACACTGCTTGAACTGACTTTTTTTGTCCTCTCAGAAGTCCAGCTTCCACTGCAAACCCTTGAGTGTTAGCTCTGCAGCTCAGTCTTTAAGAATATCTTCTGGTCTGTCTCTGCATTGTTTCTGCCTGATTGCTTCAAGTGCTAGGTCTCTCTGCTATTTGCTTAAAGGTACGCTACACTTTAAGTGATCCAGTGAGTGGTGTAATTCTGCAGTTCCTGTATCCATCAGAGTTTCTACAAGTGTTTTAGGCAGCTGCCACTAGTGTGAGGTTATCCCGGGGGCCATAACCCCCTTGTTGGTGTTTAAAGGTGAAGACCTGAGGCTTCCTTTTTGTTTCTGCACTATCCCATACCTGTTCCAGTTTCAATATGCCTCAGTGCCTCCCGAAGCATAATGGTCTCTGGTTGCCTCAGTTCTTCCAGTTGCACCCAGTCCCATAGTATGTTTACCTGTACTTCACTACATTCTCATGACAGATCACGTATAGTCACAGTTACCTCTACAGATCTGTGACAAATGATATGATTACAATTCTCTGTAATCATATCCCCATGTACTCTGCATATGTATATATTATTCTTTTTGAAGCTTTTGCAAGCTTTACTGAATAATGTAATGCTATAATTATGTAACATTGATATGATATGTGTTCCCAATTACAAATAGTATAACTAAAGCCACAATAAATAAAATCCAAAGTGCATATGTTATATGACATTGTTTTGACTGTTACTTGTTTGCCACTTAATTTGCTATAGAATCACAATACTGTGGGAGGTCTGAGAGGACAAATGCTGGGAATGGTCTAATTCTGTGGAAGATTTGAGAGGTTCAATGCTAGGGGAGGTTTGGGAGCCAATGATGGTGGTCAATGCATTATATACAGTATATATATACAGGGGCTGGACAATGAAACTGAAACACCTGTGGTTTATGTAAGGAATACTTACCGGCGTCCGATCCAGCATTGGGTGCTCTCCCCTAGTGTGCATGTCACGCACTGCTGGTGCTTTGTACGTACAATCAGGAGGCGTGGCCACCGTGACATCACGGGGGCTCGCGTGCGGTGCGCTCGGAGGCAGGTGCGCTCCTGCCTCTCTGCCTATATAAGATAGACGTGCTCCAGCTCCGGCGTCTGAACTTAACATAATACTTTGCTGTAGTATTGTGGGCTTTGTAACCTATAGTTTATTAGTAAAGTGACAGCTTTCTACGCTTTTCCTGCCAACAATTTGCTTATCCTACTTTGTGCCCTAGTCCGGTACCTGTGTCCTGAGTCCAGATCCCTGCACCAAAATCCATTCCTTATCTTTGTATTTCCACTACCAGATCTCTCTCTGTATCATTGGTACATAGAATTATAGATATATCTATTAGAACACTCGTTCAGGACTGAAATCACATTCTCTGTAGCCTCCAAAGAGAAGAGAAGTTCCCACTTACTGCAGATGTCCCTGAGGGTGGGGGACATAGAGAACCATTCTTACTAGGAACTCCATTATCTAGTACATACTAAAAAAATGTCAGAAGCATGATGACATTCCTTCTCACTGCACTATGTACTTAACAGTAAGATGCAGAATTGTTTCTGCACAACTTACAAACTCCATGTTTACTTACATGTGTTAGGAAGTGGTAGCTGATACTCACGGTCATTAACTAAACAACAAGAAGTTTTTAAATCAAGAAATAATCATCTGGGATGTAAACATGAATTTAACTAAGCCTGATTGAAAAATAATCCTTTATAATTAAATCTCTGTTTTATGTAAAATACTGTCTGATTGAATAATAATCTCTTATAATTAAACTGTCTTATGCAAAATCACTGAGTAAAAGCTATAAAATTCACTGTGAAAACAACAAGAGTACAGGTTACTTAGCTAATTTGATAGTAATTAGAACAATTTTATGATCCAAATGATCATGATTCAATTGTAATGTCACAACAGTCAGGCAAACAAATAGTGGAAATTGATCTACACACAGAGTGTAGACTGCTTAGTATAGCCCAATAGCTGAGGCTTGTCTGCTCATCATATCATTCTGCTTTGTTAAGCAAAATAGTTGATTGTGGAGAGCAGTGTGCTCAGATCAGAATTTATTTTTTCGAGAGCAAGGTTTATTATGCCCTTCACTCAACAATAATTATCATTAGTTAATACACACATTTCTATGTGATGATACATAGTTTTAGCCATTTGATGTGATAATCTGCCAATTCTGCTAGGGCTTCCAAAAGGTCTCAATATGCCACACTTCTTGTCTCACTGTTTACAGGTCAATCATTGTGTCAAAAGTGTCACTGTACTATCTTGTTTATGAAGTTGACCTTGGTAATTCTCTTAATTGATAACTTTTTAGTAAGAATAAGAAGTTTCTAGAAGTAAATAAATTTTTTATTCACCTTCATCCTGCGATGCACAACCATTTAGACCGACCACCTTCCTGTAACATTCTCATTTCTGGTGGACTACAAAAATTATTATTTTCAACAACCAAACTAATCAAAATGTTTCACAAAATATTAGTTCTGCAAGTTGTTTCTGCTGCTCATTAATAAGGTTACACTGTAAAGGAAATGTGAGGTCCACTGAAATAAAAAAACAGTTACATGTGTGTCTGTTTTATGTAATACGTATGTTATAAGAGGTGCTTAGTTTTATACACATGGTTTCAGATGACCCTGTGAATACTTAAACTGCATTCCAAATGGCAAAAGTTAGACATGACCATAACTATTTTGTAGTCTGCCCTTTAATTCTGAATGCATTTAACAGTATTTTAAATCTGACTTTAATTATAAGCATGCAAAAATGATGATCATCATTTTTGCATGCTTATAATTAAAGTCAGATTTAAAATACTGTTAAATGCTTTATATTTAAATTACTTTTACTCCAGCAGAGAGGGGAGGCCTATTTCAGGTCTTTTAACCCAGAAGGAATAAGAGGGTGAAGATGAAGTCTCATGGAAGGGATTAATATGAATGCAATTTAGGTTAACCACCCTGAACATAGCATGGAGTGGAGCTGTTTATTTTATTTCATCCACCACCAAAGGTTGGGGTTGGAGTAGAGGTCATTCATATCTCCAAGCAACATAATTTTGCCCCTAAATCTAAGCAGTGCTGAGCAGGAGGTTAAGTTTAACTCACAGTATATTTTTTCCACCTTATTTTACTTGCAAAAGGGCGGGATATAGGCAACAGTGTTCTATAGTCCCCTTTATGGCCCACTCTCTAACACCTTGCATAGTGTAGTTATGTCGGTTACTTGCATTTAATTCATTCGTTTTGTTCCACTGGGCTAAGATGTATTGAAAATGTGGTACAACAGACATTCTCCCATCAAATCTCTGCAACCCCCTAAACAAAGTGGGGGTGGAAGTGTGTTTAAAACATTAGTATCCTATCCATTGTGCAACATATTGGAGGAAGAGTGGATTAGGACACTTAGTAACTGGACACTGGGGGTTATTCACAAAAGTCAGAATTTTTGCATATAGGTGCGAATTCACCAGATAAAGCCAGTCACAATAGGCTTCTACTGTTGCAGTTGCATCTTTATAATGAGAATATTGTCGCAGTTGTGACTATTTTATGGGAAAATTGTCGCAATCTTAACATTAAAAAAATTGTTGCGACTTTACAATGGGGAAATTGTAGCAGATTTGCTATGGGAATCCGCTGTTTGTGAATTTGACAGTCGCACCTTAGTTAATAACCCCCTTGTTATTTAACTGGGATGTTGCTAGTCGTTTGTATTTATAATTGGAGATGTGTTGACATGTTTATCAGGAAACTAATTGGTGATGAGAAAAGTATGTTGTTCTTTTGGCACTACTCATTGTGCCTATAAAGATAGATGGGGAAGGCCATGTTCTATTCAACTCTGCTCGATTTGTATGACTCATTAATGAACTCTTTTAGCAATTTATTAGCAAATTCTGATTGGTGCCAAATTATTTCACTCACCTCTCATGCAGTTTTAGTCCTCACTGTCATGTTGTCCTTAATACTAAAGGGGGTAATTCAGCATAGTCCAAACTTACCCTCCGATCCTTCGCCTCTTCTTGCACAGACTGTTATGCGCTGGCTGATGTCCTGCGCGTGGACATCAGTGAACGCTTTAAAGGGATTCCAGTCTCGCGAGTCGAGCCTCGCCAGCCTTGCTGAGACTGGAATCCTTTTAAAGCGTTCACTGATGTCCACGCGCAGGGCATCAGCCAGCGCATAACAGTCTGTGCGAGCAGAGGCGAAGGATCGGAGGGTAAGTTCTGACTATGCTGAATTACCCCCTTAAATGTTTAAAATGTATAGCAAATTCTGAATTTTTTACTAATTTATTTTTTATTTAACAGCAAGTAATTTATCATTGTAATCTCTGTTGTAATAAATATATAATTACATATCTATATACTGTATCATGTATTTTAAAAGATTTGGATTTCCTAAGTTATTAAATAATCATACAGAGATTCTGTTTTTAGTATAAACAGCATTAAATAAGGAAAATGCCAATTAAAGGCATATACTAGCAGTAGCTGCTGTTCATTTTCCACTGTGTGTTCTACAGCAGATTCCACTTGGTATAACATAGTTTTAAACAACTGAAAATATAAATACAAATAAATTATTTTCTGCATTTCAGTGTTTCTGGTTTGCATGTATGCTGTGAATTTATTTTTTAAACTATTATTGCATATTTAGCAATGGTTAATAATATGTATCTGACCTATATGCAGAAACAAAAAGCACTATTAGTTTTAATTATTCTTTCAAAGTACATTTTCTGCACTTCTCTCTTTAGACATCTAAGGTGGCATAACTTGAAAACAAGTAACACTAGGTGGCAGCGCTTACCTCTAGACAAATTGTATTCATTCATACTCTAGCATGATAGACAGTTAAATCTATTTTTTATTTCTTGAAACATTTTCACGATTTTTATTAATGATAATAATATGAATGTCTATTTTTATTACTATCAGTACTACCACTAATAACAATACTTGGAAATTATTAATTTTATATTATGGTAAATCCAAGTTTTGACATCTCAATGGGAGCCCTCTCAAACATTGGATATGCAATATTAAGTTCCAAGAATACTATTTTCTATAAATTACAGACCACAGAAAATTTCAAGCATGGTAAAGCCTTGATCAAATAGCTAAAAAAGAAATTAAGGCTGGAACATGGCCCCAACCAAATTCCAAATATATCACTGAAATAACTAACCCAAAACAAATAAAACTGCATAAACAAATCATTAGTATAAATAGAATTAAAGTAAAATAAAAAAAAACCTTTTGCGTAGGTCTGAGCAATATTCAAGCCTATCGCCTCCCCTTTAAGATGCTGATCAAACACAACCTAGCACTTGATGTATCCTTGTGATATTATACTTGTATTGTTTAATGCACTTTTCCCATGTCTGTATTATATTTGTATTGCTGAATTGTACAGTGCTGCATACATTTGTGGCTCTTTATAAATAAACTTATACATAGATAAATACATCCTGAAACTCCTAACATAGTAGAAATTACCATATGCGGACTAACATAATTTTAAGTTATTCAAGTAAATATCAGTGTTTTTTACATTTCATTTTTATAATTAAAAAACCCAGCTCCAAGGTTAGTATAGGTCAATTGCTATTAAAAATTAAATATTAAATGCCACAAATTTAACCCTTTCACTATGTACCCCGTATCTCTCACGGGGTAGCTTCGGGTGGCCAGAA
>WMED01013640.1:0-14333 GCA_019650415.1 Pipa parva | reverse complement strand
TCCTCTCACTTAGATTGTAAGCTCCTTGGGGCAGGGATCTCCAACCTCTTGTGTCAATCAGTACCTAGCACTTAATTTGTTGTACCATTGTTTTATTTTACTTGTATTGTGTAATGTACTTTTCCCTTGTTTGTATTGTACTTGAATCGCTGAATTGTACAGCGCTGCGTAAATTTGTGGCGCTTTATAAATAAAATTATACATACATACATACAAATACTAAAGGAAAAAAAAAAAACAGAAGCCAAATAAAATCACCTCTGACACTTTGCAAATACTTCAAATAAACCTGCAGAAACCAAAGTAATAAAAAAAAACCCTAATCTAGATGACAAAAACAAGTACAGACCAAAGTACAACTAACATAAATACAAAACGAAATAATCTCTCCCACAAAAAGTTTCTGATCTCAATCAAAACTACAGAAAAGAACATACTGGAGTGATATTAAACCAAAGCCTGCACAAAAAGCAAAATAAAAACCCACACTTCCTCTTCCAAAGGGGAGAAAGAAAAAAAAAAGAGAGGAAATCTTAAAATTCCACAAAATGACAAGTGGCAGGCAAAAAGGAGTAACTTCCTCAGAAGCTACAGCAGACTTTTTCAAAGCTAAACATGCAACAACTAAAGCTTTAAAAAACCCAGCTCCAATACTACAGAGGAAACTCCAACACCGGAAGATGACTCCACACCCTGCACAGAAAAAGATTTCAAAGATCTAAAACACTTCCTCCATGGATTCTGAGAAGATATAAACACAGAAATCTGAAATGCATTCACGGAACTAAAAACAGAAATCAAAGAAATAGACACTATAGTACAAGCTTTAGAACAATCACAAATCTCTAGGATACACATCAAGATTTCGAAAACAGAACCCGCAGAAACACTCTCAGACTCAAAGAATGCCAGAAGACATTGCGCTTGATTCATATCTTAGTAGATACTTCCAAGCCTTACTCCCAAATGTGCCTACTTCAAAACTGCTCATTGATAGAGCACACAGAGTTCTATGAACCAGACCAGCACCTAATATGCCAACAGACATTATCTTAAAAATGCACTATTACCACACCAAAGAAGCCATGCTTTGAAAATAAAAGACTCCCCCCTTACCTTTCATGGAATCTTACCAAAAATCTTTGCTGATTTATCACCAATCACATTACAAAGACGCAGAGAAATGAAACCCCTGACATCAACTCTGATATCTTAAAACATACAATATCGATGGGGATTTCCATTTAAACTCCAATTTCAAATCAGAGGACTCTACTTTGTAGTTAGACGTCAAGAAGACACGATGGAAGCTTTGAGATATCTCGCTTCAGAAAAAAATCAACCCTCTTCAACTAATCAAACCTGAATGAAACAATATAACTAAAATAACTCCTGAAATGGTCCCTAAAATCAACAGATCTGTAAACTGATAGAACGGGACAAGAAAAAATTAAAAGATACCATGCACCCGCTCTCCACCCTTTTTTAAAATTTTTCTTTCCATTTGCTCCCCTCTCTTTTCTACCATTCCTCTCAATTAAGACTCTGACTGCAGTGAAAGTGTTAAATAAGATGTACTAACCTCCTTTTTCCAGCAGATTAATCTAGGACTACTCCAAAAGAAGACAAACAAGCAAGAACACACTAAAGAAGACTCTACAACCATGAGCCAAAACTAAAAGACTTGCATTTGATATCTTGAACTCTGTATGTCTGGAAAAATCAATATATAGTCCAAACAATGCAACTAGAAATATAGAGAAAATATAACTATAATGCAAAATTGACAAACTAATTTACGTTCCGTATTTTGAAATACTATTTGTCTTATCCAGCAATCTGACTATATACATAGAATAATCAAAATGTATTTAGTAAGAGCTCATCTTTACTTCTTTCTCATCTCCTCTTTCCCTCTTCTTTTCTGTACACTCCTCTATCTTTTCTACTTCTCTTGGAGGAGGAGGGAAGGAGAAAACACCATGTTGTTTAAATATCTTCAACCACATTTTATATAAGTTAATAGACAAAATGGCAAAAATATAATTACAATGTCTAACATTGTTGAACATAAACTAATAAATACTAGAACTACAACATTCTACCTCCTCTTCATATTTAAGTTAAATGATCTAACACACAAAGAAAATTTAGAATAAGATAAAACAGCAAGTGAAAATGACAATTACACACTATAGAAATCAACAGAGATTCCCCCCATTAATAGGGTAATAATAGAAATATCAAACAAAAGACGTATAAACATCAAAAACTCAAGCTAATCTGCAAAAGGGGTGAACAGTCCTCCATTGAGCTTCACTTCATTCTCCCCAAATAGTCTTGTATATGGCCACAATTTATTGTGACTTTTTCCCTATATACATCTCATATAGGGACCCAAAAACTTACAACAAAAATACTACACTTAATTTACTGTATTGAAACTAAGTAACTCTATACTTACATTCCTTCTCTAGTATAAACTTAATAAGCAATTAGCAAAATAGAAAAAAGACGACACAATATCAAAAGCAAGAACAACTTCATTTACAAACTATCTCACATAACGCAAATGGACTGAATAACCCACAAAAGTGTAAAATTGCATTTACCAACTACCAACACAAACAAGCAGATGTACTACTGTTGCAAGAAACCCACTTCTCAAAGATCCCTACCCAAATACCTATCCAAAACCTACCCACAGGCATACCATTCATTATCTGATAGAAAGACAAAAGGAAAAAACAATCCTCATCCACAGAGGAATCACATTTCAATTAGCAAATAAATATACAGACAAACAAGGACAAAACATTTTACTAATGGGCACTCTACAGGTCTATCTAGTCACATTAGCATCAGTATATACAAACTCTACCAAAAATACCTTCTTTAATCAATTTTTCTTCAAACTAGAAGAGGTGACAGTAGGACGATTAATAATTGGAGGGGATTTTAATTCAGTCCTACAAAACAATTTAGACGCTAGTAGAAACAGCCCCTCCACTTCCTAGTCACAAGAAATGACCAGAGAGGCAAAAATGTTACGAAAGAAACTTAACTCTAATAGCTTAGTAGATGTATGGCGAGAACTACACACAATCAACAAAGATTATTCCTATTACTCAGCAGTAAACGGTACATACACCAGAATAGACTACTTTTTTATACATGCAAAACATGTAGTAAACATAAACCATAAAAATACATGATATATCCTTTTGCAATTTAGAGAGCTTATTTTCTAATATTTGCTGTGTGAGAGGAGCTGAGGAAGTTGTTGGTGAGAGTGCATCGTTTTTCTCCGATGTGTGATCTACCTATAGCATGGCTCCGCCATCTTGGAGGGCCTGTGAGTGTCTGAATTTAAACTTTTGCTGGGGCATGGTTTTGCTCTTTTTCTTATTGGACCCCCCTGCTTTGTTCATCGGGTGTTATTACTTGTGCTCCGGTGTTGATTTCTATGTAGTTTTGGCCATTTGCTCATCTTAGTGACACACTTTTGGTTCAGGTATGTGGAGCTCTATTTACTTGCAGCCATTCAGCTCTGTGCCGCGCATATGCCCTATTACGAGAAAAAGGTAAAAGAATTCCTAGAGAAAAATAGACTACCAAAACTAACAGAAGAGGAAGCACAATCTCTAAACAGAGAAATAACACAAGAAGAAATCCAAACAACAATAAAAAAAATTTACCCCTCAAAAAAGCACCAGGGCCAGATGGGCTACCCTACTCATACTATAAGAACCATAAGGAACAGTTAATCCCACACCTACAAAAGGTATATAATAGCTATTTATCAGGACAAAAAATATCACAAGAAACCCTAAGTTCCTATATCACAGTTATCCATAAAGAAGGTAAAGATGCAACAACTACAGACCAATATCACTACTTAACTCCGACCTAAAAATTTTCACGAAAATCTTAGCCAATAGATTATCTCCCTTATTGACAAAGATAATCCACCAAGATCAAGTTGGGTTTATACCAGGGCGACAGGCAGGAGATAACACAACAAAATTAATAAACATAATAGAACAAGCCAACAGAACTAAGACTCCAACACAAATCCTTAGCCTAGATGCCAAAAAAGCTTTTGATAGATTAAACTGGCAATTTATGCAAAAAACATTAAAAAATATAGGCATGACTGCATATAGGAAACTAATATAGGCATGACTGCATATAGGAAACTTTCTGACTGCAATAAAGACCCTGTATTCAGAACCCAAAGCATATCTAAAAATGACATATGCTGATTCAACACCAATCAGAATAGCAAACGGCACATGCCAAGGATGCCCATTATCCCCACTACCATATGCAATCTGCATAGAACCACTGGCAGTTGCCATACGACAACATCAAGATATAACAGAGTTTACAATAAAAGACAAAACCTATAAACTTTCACTATACGCAGATGACGTCATGATAACCCTGACAAACCCATACATATCTCTGCCAAACCTCCATAAACTCCTAGAAGAATACAGCCAATTGACGAACCACAAAATTAACAGAAACAAATCAGAAGCAATGGCACTAAACATGGACACAGACACTCTAACACACTTGAAAGAAACCTACCAATACAAATGGCAAAAAGAGACAGTGACATACCTAGGAGTAAAAATATCAACAGACTACTCTAAACTTTATAAGAAAAACTACCCCAAATTATTTACCAAACTAAAAGCAGATTTACGTAAATGGACATCATACCCAATATCATGGAAAGGAAGAATACATACAACCCAAATGAATATTCTGCCCAGACTACTATATAATTTTATGACCTTGCCAGTGGAGATACCGCATATGCATCTAAATAACATGCAACAAGTGATCTTGAATTTTATGTGGAGGAATAAGAGACATAGAGTAGCAAAGGACGTATTAATGTCAAGCAAAACACAAGGAGGATTAGGACTGCCAAACATTATAAAATATTACATAGCAGCACAATTGAAAGCAATGACATCATGGGCACGAGCACAGTACCCAAACCAGTGGACAAAAATAGAATCCAAAATACTAAACCCAGAAACTCTGCCCACTTACATATGGTCAAATTCTATGCATCCACAAACACACCCACAAATGTTATCCACAACTAAATTTACAATAAATATATGGAAAAAATGGATGAAAAAATACAAAAGAGAACTCTGCTCTTACAACATTCACCAGAAATAAAAATTATGAAAAGGCAATGAGAAAGTAAACAAACATCAAGTGGCATAGATTGGGATTTATATACTTCGAACAATTTAGAGACCCCCTAACCCAGAGAATGATAAAATATGACCAACTAAAAGAAAGATATGACACGAGCACACCAACAATATTTGAATACATATAAGCCCGACATATAATATATGGAAGCAAAGGAGGACAAAAGATGCCAGAATTGACAGAATTCGAGAAAATAATAAAAAGGGGGCCCAAACAAAGGGGAATTGTATCAAAGACTTATCACATTATTAATCAAAAAACAAGTCAATATACGGAATGGAAAAAGGGGTTCTCCAGCACTCCATTCAGTGTAAAATAATAGCTTTTATTCCAACCACATAGGTTAAAAACAAAAACAAACTATGCCTTATTGTTTTTAACCTATGTGGTTGGAATAAAAGCTATTATTTTACACTGAATGGAGTGCTGGAGAACCCCTTTTTCCCTGTACAGCAAGACGTCCTGATGCTCTGAGCACCCGATCTTACAGATTGTTAAGAGGATTGAAGCGGTTGGTATACTTTATTTTCTAATATACGGAATGGCACAAATATATGCTCTACTGGACAAACATAACAAAAAGCAACCCCACATTAGAAGAATGGGAAGAAATATGGAACAATGCTCCAAAAACAGCTAAAAGCATACAGAATCAAGAAAATATATATGAGATACTATACAATTGGTACCACAGCTCAAAACAACTACATACATTAAGCCCCAGTCACCTTATTGTTGGCGGAACTGTGGCGAAATAGCAGACACTTACCACATCTTTTGGACATGCCCCCATATAATCCCATACTGGGATATGGTAACAAGTTTATTATAGGAAATATTATACACAGAAATACAAAAGGACCCATGGACATTACTACTGGCAAAACCAGTATCAGGCCTGGGTAGTACCAGACAAAAATGACTAAATCATATCACCACAGCAGCAAAATGCCTAATAGCAGCCAAATGGAAGAGAGCACAATCACCCTCAAAACAAGAACTAATCATGAGAAAACAAAGAATAAAAATACACGAAGAACTATCGGCAAAGGCACAAAACAAACTCCCAGACCATCTAAGTATATGGCAGAACTGGATTCTGGCATTCGGATAAACCATACAAAAAGACAACCTCCAATACCTAATATAGTCAGGGAATATACCCTCTCCCTACACAAATAGTAAATAGGGACAAGAGAAAAAGGAGAACTTAAAAGAAGTAAAGCCATAGGAAAAGTTAAAATACTCCAATACCTTACTTGTTAAAGCCAAAATGTTATTTGTGCTGTTTGTTTTTCTTCTTGTTTTTATTTTATTTTTCTGTTCCTTTTTTCTCCCGTACCTTTAATTTTATCTGAGTAGACAATGGACTGTTGCTATTTACTTGAAATAAGACTATTTTTCTTTACCTATGTCTAAGTATAGTACAAACAGAATTTAATCTTTTTTTCACAAATGTACCCAGTTATAAATAATGAACATAAGCAATTGTGAAATAGATGTTTATTATAATAACATTACTGCAATGTAATCTGAAAACTTGAATAAAAAATAGAAATACAAAAAAAAAATTCATGATGTAACCTGATCTGATCATGCTATGGTTGAGCTATCCTGGTGGGAGTGGGAAAAACAAAGAGGCAGAGGAATTTGGAAACTTAATAAAACACTACTCAAAGGTGAAAAAACTATCAGTTCTTTAGCATAAGAGAATTTTTTGAATTAAATAACCCCACAGATACCTGACTCTCTATTAGATGGGAAGCACATAAAGCAGTCATCAGAGGACTTTTAATTCAAAAAGCCTCACAAAACCACAGAAACAAGCCAAACTACAAAAATTAACCACTGAATTACATAATCTCTCCCAGAAATGTAAATCTACCCCCACCCCACAGCTAAAACAAACACTCCAAGCTAAAATAACAGAACTGCTACACACATTAGCAGATAAAGCAGAATATGCCCTTACAAAAAGCAACCAAAAATATTATGAATATGCTAATAGACCACATATAATGTTAGCATGCAAACTAAATGCCTTTAACCCCTCCAAAAAGATAAATGCCATCTGTACCTCCCAAAATACAATCAGCTATGATACCCAAAAAGTTCTAAAACCATTTCATACATTCTATACATCCCTATATGCAGATGATAAAGCCCCCCAAGGAAGCAAAGCAGATAAAATACCTTTCCTTCAACAATTGATCCCACCACAGCTAACCCCTGACCAAACCTCACATCTAGGTAAACCAATCGAAACAATAGAAATAGAAGGAGCAATTAAAACATCCAAATCAAAAATTGAATAAAAATATTCAAAGAACAACTAGTTCCACATCTTACCTCTCTTTTCCAATCCTTCATGGATGGAGCTAGCTTAACATGAGAGATGCAGAGAGCACTTATAACAATTATCCCAAAAGAAGGGAAAGGCCCTCTAAACTGTGATATATATATATATACAAGCAATAAGACAATTATACAACTCTTCATTAGAAAACATTATAATTTCAAGAATGTTCCCCCAGAAAACCAAATCAAAGGAGGCACCAGACACGGTTGCCCATTATCCCCATTACTTTCTGCACTCTTGTTAGAACATCTAGCAGACAATATTAGATGAGAGGAATTCAAAGGAGACAAAATTCTGCAAAGTGGTATGCTCAGTTCCAAACTCGGTGTAGCAATGTAGTCCTTATTAGTAAGATGCGGGGTGCACAGAGTATATATCCTTTCATAAATCGCAAAAATTTCCAAACTCCAGCACTCCCATGAGGTAAAAACAATAACTTTTATTCCATTAAAAGTTAAAAACAGGATCCAATATCGTAACCATTAAAAACAGCTTAATGGCACCCCCTAACGCGTTTCGCGCTGTGGGCGCTTAGTCATAGGTGTGGTGCCATGCACAAACAAGGTTTTTATACAGTAGACTTACCGGGGTACCCCAGGTGTGAAACGCAGCACCGGCAGCATGTGTAAATCCATTAACTGCGGTATGTACAGTGGGGAAAAAAGTATTTAGTCAGTAACCAATAGTGCAAGTTCCACCACTTAAAAAGATGAGAGAGGCCTGTAATTGACACCATATGTAGACCTCAACTATGGGAGAGGTAATGAGGGGAGGAAAAAGGAGACTCTTAAAGAAGAAGTTACAGGTCTGTGAGAGCCAGAAATCTTGATTGTTTGTAGGTGACCAAATACTTATTTTCCACCATAATTTGAAAGAAAATTCTTAAAAAATCAGACAATGTGATTTTCTGGATTTGTTTTCTCATTTTGTTTGTTCTGTTGAGGAGATTGGTCTCTTCATCAGTGAGGATCCTGCTGGACAAATTGACAACCAAATTTACTGGCGTCTGTTGTAAGTCCTGATGGAGCAAATGGGTCGGCCACTCGCAGGAAGTGCAGTATCTGTTCCTTCTCCCTCCACGTCTAGTTGTCTTTTCCTTTTGTAGGGGGTGTCTTCCCAGTTTTTTGACACCCAGGTGTCACTCTTGGTAGTAGGAGACGAGGAAGAGAATGAAGATTGTGTACTGCAATCGCTACGTGGACCCCATCTAAACATCCAAACGTTTATTAAAATGGCCTTATTGTCCACTATTACACTGTCCCAAATGTACTACTAATTATATGTACACTGTTGTTGCATAGCATTGTAGCCCTAAGCTGTTTAACACATCAGCTTGCATACACTAATTTTTGATGATACGAACTGACCAATATCACTTGTTTAATTGGTCACATTCAACATTTATTACCCGTTTGTAAACAAGCTGATGGGTGAGCCGTTCTGATCGGTAAAACTTATAATGCATCAGTAAATTATTTTGCTTAATGCAATTGACTCCTTTTTTCAACTGTAGAAACACTGGTTACACCATGTGACATGGTCACATGGTTCTGATTACGGCCCTGCTATGCAGTTACTTCCTGGAACAGGCTACACCATGTGAGTCACATGTTAATGATTACGGCCCTGCTGTTCAGCATCTACCTGGAACCGGCTCACCAAGTATACATCCACAACTTTGGAATAGGTACATACCGCAGTTAATGGGTTTACACATGCTGCCGGTGCTGCGTCTACTGTATAAAAACCTTGTTTGTACATGGCACCACACCTATGACTAAGCGCCCACAGCGCGAAGCGCGTTAGGGGGTGCCATTAAGCTGTTTTTAATGGTGACGATATTGGATCCTGTTTTTAACTTTTGATGGAATAAAAGTTATTGTTTTTACCTCATGGGAGTGCCGAAATTTTTGCGATTTAGGAATTCAAAGGAATTGAGATTGAACAAAGAAACTATAAAATCATATTATTTGCAGATGGCATAATTCTAACAATAACTCAACCTTTAACCACCATCCCAAATACTTAAAAAATTCCAGGGGCGAAATTTACTAAGGACAAAGCGATCGGCCAAAGTTAAATTCCATTTGCACGTGCGGAATTTTTCTGATAGAATAGACAACCATAACCTATTCCCAACAACAGAAACTCATAAACAGTATGAGACACTAGGGCTCAAAAAATTAAAATGACATATCCACAATTCAGGACTGAATGACATTGGTTTTCTTAGACATTTTCAGTAAGAACAAAATTGTATCCTTCCATTATTTTTTCTTCCTTCCCCCACCCCTCCCAGTACCACCTCCCCATTAGACTGTGTCTACCTCTCTGTTTTCTATCAACTGTTATTTACGAATTTCACATCTTACCCTTCTAGCTGTTCATTTTGTCTTTTATTGCCCCACATACTGTTTATCCATTACAAACTGTGTATCCTTTAGTACTTATTTTGACCTGAAGATGAAAGAACATATCTCGAAAGCTTGTCTTATACAATGAACTGTTAGTCCATATAAAGTATCATATAACACTACAGTACTCTTCTTTCTTGCAAATTCCTTCACATTTTTGTCTTCAGGGAGGTTAAACGATACTCAAAAAAAAAAATTCTGTTTCCCCTGGTTTACAAGGATTAAAATATCACGTTTTATTTTAGTTAGTAATCTATACACTATTATTTAATAATAAATAATACTATATGAATTCTTTATTTTCACCCTATACATATTACAAAGAAAACTATGTAAGCAAACAAACTAATCAATGTAGCAAGGAATAAATAGGTCACTACTGTGTTTCCTCCATATGCTTTTTCAAAAGTATTATCAGCCCTTCTTTAGCTAGAATTTATCCACTTTGCAAAGAATCATCAACCTCTTTCCTTCCAGTGCTTATTAATTTACTAATAAAGGGTTTCTTGAAGTTGATTGAAAAAGTAAGAATATAGACATGCCCTCTACATGACAGTGTTTAGATATAGTGATGATTAGAATAAGTCTGTACGATCTTGCTCTTCAACCCATTTAAAAACATTTCTGCCTGAGGGTTCACCTAAGTATTTATTTAATACTTATATGTAGTCCATGTCCAAGTCATCTCTAACTATTTGCTGCATCTAAGTGCCACGTTTGTCTTGTTAACTCACTGGGTAAAAGTGGATATATTCACATTCTGAAATCCATTAAGTCTCAAATCACTCTTCTTTGACCAGAATGTAACATTGCTTAGGCATAAATCAGAATGCATAGAATTGCCTGTCTTTGGGTTTTGTTTCTTTTATTACACATTTACTGCAAATGTGCAACCACCCATCTAGCAGTGCCTTGGAACAGAGACTTTACTTATAGCATTGGTGGATTTGAGTAAGTGATTTATCCACGTGTTCAAACAAGGCAATGTATAAATTGTACAGTGTACGACTGCTTCGGGATCTACAAATGGGACCTGACATGGGAAAATTTTGGGAAAAGAATTCTATATCATTAATTCCTATTGCAAAGAATAAGTACTGAATTCATAAAACATGTTTTCTCCAGTGGTAAATGATTGCCTTAAGTTACAATGACGTCTAATGAAAGATAAAAATGATGTGAATTCCCGCTGGTAAAATTGATGTATTTTTTTGTTTGAGAAAGGGTATAGGTTAGTGCGTACATGCCAAAATAGAATAAGCTGGTTTTATTTTCCATAAGACTGCTGTCATCAGCTCATTCATTTCAGTCCTTCAGCATGTCCAAATGCCTATTTAAAGATTACTTATCGCCCAACACATTTATTTATAATTTTTCAAAAATCTATATAGGCGTGCAGAAATACAAAGGAAACAAAGAAGAAAATAAATAGTGTAGTAATGTAATGTCTCCTTGCCTAGATGTGAATGATAAACCTCAGGCAAGGTTCACACTAGCGCTAAAAAGCGCTGCGTGTTTAGAAAAGCGCGTCTAGAAAATACGCTGCGTATTTCAGTCAGGTGTATATTCTAGACGCGCATTTCTGTTGTACTTACCCAATACAGTGTGACCGCTTCCTCAGCATTCACGGCTCCTCCTATCTGGCCATATTTTATGCATGGCAAACATATCCCAGCAAAAATGTTCGCGTTCGCGCACTCATGTTATGTGCTAGTGTGGCTGGAACAAGGTAAGTTCCATAGGGATTCACGGCGCAGCTTTTTTTTATGCTCAGTGTATATATATGCCGTGTATGAAAGCGCTAGTGTGAACCTAGCCTCACAATTAGCCACTTTCTGTCCCAGTCTACAATTCAAGAAAGTGTAGTGCTCTGAATTCATCTGATTGACTTTGCCATATCCAAGTGGCGAACTGAGGGAGTTGATGGCAGGGCTCCAGTGTGGCATAAGGTGACAATTCAAAATTAACAACGGTGACTGCAACTAAATTAGTCTATTACTTTAACTGGGGACAAGGTGACATAGAAACAGATGCATTTTTCAATTATACACATTTAGTGGGTTATAGTGAGGATGACGTCACTGCACTTCACTGGGGGAATTTACATCACTCCATATGACTTCTCATCCTACTTCTGTTTGACTGACTTTGTCACACTACGCATGTGATTGTGTCCATAGCAATCCGCCTGTTCTACAAATTTATCCGCAGCTTCATCAACAAGGAGAAGTGAATTTGCGACTATTTTGGAGATGCAATTGGAATTGTAGCGAGGTGGATTCAACAGGTGAATTCAACCTTTAGTCAATAAGGCTCTTAAACTCCTAATTTTTGGGCTATGGAGGTAATCTGTATTTATGCGTATGTGAGAAGGTGATTTCATAATAACTTTTAATCTAAACCAGGTTTAGATTCTACGCTCATTCTATGGTAACATAAAGTAATATACAGTTTATATATTAAAGACTGAAATTAGAATCTTTCTGATTTAATCTTTTCACTACAGCATTTTTTGAACTGTTGAATTTCTTTTCAGCTTGATGAATACTCAGTATTGTACAAAATCATAAAGTACAGCTTCTAAGGATGTCTATTGCTTAATGGGCTTTTTAGGAATATTTCCAATGCCACAATCAAATCTTCAAATGTGAACTGAACCTGTTAATATGTGAGCAGTTTTAAGTAATATTTACAAAGCTACAACTGAATCATCCACTGTGAACTGTAGCCGTTATATGGGAGCAGTTTTAGTGCTCGTTCACATGGGTTTTTGTTTATTTTACATTTGCATTAAATGATTTGGACAGATGACATGAGTTTCTCTGTTTAACACAGGGGTTCCGCAGTCCTAGTCATTAACTCGTATAACAAAAGGGGCCAGGAAATCCACATTTTTGAAATAGTTAGATAAATATATAAGCAATTATATGGGGATTGGAATGCTTGCACATTACTGAATATTTTGACTGGGCTTGTATTGCTGAAAACGCCAACAAAAATATGAAACCCGCTTTGCTGTATTGCTGGCGGCTGGCATTTTGGCTGGACTGCTAATTAATTTAGTTGGCAAATTATTTATGTGGATACCAAGACTGAAATGAACAGAAATTGTATATTATGAAGGCAAAATAGACTATAGCAGCACAGAAAAAAAAACCTCCTGATCAAAGCAAGGTTTTGACACACACCCACCCAGTGAATTTGCCAAACAGACCCTTATCTTTTGTGCTTCAATCCGTGGTGCAAAAATTCAAAGGAATTATCTTTCAGCCAATTCTGAAAATGATTACGTCTTATTCAGATGTTGTATTAAGTCACACCTACTGGCAAACCTTATTGTCGCAAACCATATTAGAATTGATTATGTGTACTTGGAAAATAATTTTTTAATACGTGCAGTATCCTGATGATGTGTATACATTGTATAGTGCACGATGTCAATGGAAAAAAATGTGTTGTACTTTTGAATCCATCCTACAGAGAACTGCTCCTGGCTCTTTAATGTTGCTGGTGTTCTGCCCTTTGTTAGTAAGTTGTGGATTTGCTAGACTTCCAGTGCATGTTCTTGTGTAAAGGCTCTAGTCTGACTTAGTGAATTGAGCATTCATTCAAACAGGAAATCATGCAGTATCAGACTAGAGGAGACTTCATGAAGTGGGTCATTTGTATTTACATATACTTGGGTGAAAAACTCATCCATAAATGGGAATATGTGTATATTTTCCTTACAGAAAAACATCTACTTTAAATACTTGGCTTCTAGTGACATGTCGACTGACAAAATTCATCATTGTGATGTGAAATTAATTTATGATTTGTCTGGCCAAGGCGGAGGCAGTTTATTAGTCCTGCAGTATAATAGCACATTACACCGAACACTGCAATTGACAGCAATGTGAATGAATACATTGTGTGAATTGTTAGCAGTTGCTTTCGGTTTATAAAACCATGGCCCCTCCCTTGTTTTCTTCTGTAAGGGTTTACTATGCTTAAACAAACCGCACTGACCTAACTGCACTTAATTTAATGGATCATTGTAATAGCTCCTGCTAAATGGTTGAGTTTATTAGTTCATGTACCGCTGTGTGTGTTTTTTACTCTCTTTTTTTTTAAATGTATGTTTTCCTGAGCACCAGACCACAATAGTTCATTCATGTGAAATGTAAACAACAACCCCCGAAACTAGAGTCAAAATGATCTGCATTTATAATGAATTTAAATAATGATAAACATTCCTTATATGTTATATTCCTTATACCAGTGATTTTCAACCTTTTTTGAGCCACGACACACTTTTTACATTTACAAAATCCTGG
>WMED01013639.1:0-14333 GCA_019650415.1 Pipa parva | reverse complement strand
TCACTACTGGAGTCAATCACCCCCTTCCTCCACTTCCTTCCTCCGGGGGTCTCTTTTATATTAAGATTCTGTGCACAGTGTAGGTCTCCCTTTTTATTTGATTTAAACAAATATGACTATTTTCATTGATCCTGGCATCACTGATGATGTGCAGGTCACAGGTGGGAACTTATTGTGTACTACGATTTAAATCAGTCTCTGTGTCTTTTAGGGGGCATTGCAAATTGTTATGCCAAGGTCATGACATGTTCAGTTTGGTTTGTTCTATGACCCACTAGAACTCTGTCCTGTTGGTCACTTTACTTATTATTTTATTACAGTAAGTTGCCATTTTTTATATAAACACATTTTATGATGAATTTATTTCTTATTCATCATAAATAAGTAGTTTTTAGCATTGTATTTCAGCTTGTAAATGAAAGAAACTGTTGCTATGACGTTTTGATTTGTAGCTACCAAATTAATAATTTTGTAGAGGGTACATTTATCTTTGTAATGAATGCTGACCACATAGATTATGAGCATGTACTGTATGTATCCTGTGATGAGCTCCCAAGAACTCAGAAATGGAAGACCCATTGTGTGTCTGTAATATAAGGTTATCCTGTTATTCCCATCCAGGTGCATGGCTGTTTTTGTTCCCACATTGACTTTTCAACTTGGATTTTTACTAAGGTTGCCTTAACATGAATTGCATTCTCCATTACTATTTCCTCCCTGCCATATAAAGCAGAAGTCATTTTGAATTGGACAAAAATATTAGTTAAGAGTGAGAAACTGCTTCTTCTAGATATATTGGAACCATTTACAGTAACTCCTGTTGTTCATTTCATTACTTGATCACAAGTGTTCTGTTTGACTCAAAGCTGGAAAATTTACCTTTAGAGAGAAGTGGTTTAAAACCGTAAACATGGGGTAAGATACCTGCACATAAATATGAGATAAATAGGCACCGATGTACCCCCATCTGAACATTGTTAGTCTGTGTCTTGTACATGGACCAGAGCTACCTAATGTACTAGTGTAGATTAGATTCTATAAGAATGGAGACACAGGAAGTAGGCCAGACTCAGGCTAATCTTATGTTAGGGAAAACTGAATAATCAAATCCATTACACAAAATGAAAGTTTCATATTCTGCACTGTTTCACCAATCCGTTATGTCTGTGTTACGAACTGATGGCATGAATCTGCACCCTTTCAGATAGTGGGACATACTATTAAAAATATCCACAAATAACACCTTCAACATTGTTAAAGAATGAAATATTAATCCAAAGTACTTCTGTTCATTGTCTAACACAGATAAGCTGTACAGTGTAATGTCTGCACCCAGTCTGTCCATAGTTTAACTGGTGACAGTTTACTATGCAATAAATAGCACCTTCTGCCCTCAGACTTACTTATAACACTTGTATATCTACTTGTGATGATATGGTGGTTTGTGTTTAACAGATGTCTGGAGAACTTGGCAGGAGTTCAGCTAATCTAGAGGATTACTAAACAGTGCTATCATTATAAAAATATTCCTAACTGTTATCCTTTTCTTCACTAAGCAGTTATTTTTCCTTCAGTTTATGTACAATAGCAAATTAACATGCTTTTAAAGGGCCAGTAACATGAGTAAAAATAAAATTTCTATTTAGCTGGGAATGGCAGTATTACTTATGCACTAATTGTAAAAATAGTTTATTTGGTGTTGAATTCTTGATTTTAAATACTTTGTGTCCTTCCTCACTTTCTGTAAAATGCACCCATCATTTAAAAAAGTGGGAATTTTTAAAGTACCTCATGAATATGTGTTAAAGTTCCATAGAAAATAATAGAGCTAGGTAGAGGTCTATTTAAAAGATGCCTGCAACCAGCAAAAAAAAAAAGAAAAAGACAACACAAATCAATCAGGAATGTAACTTTAAAGAGAACATTTTAGCAGTACTATTTAGAAATAACTGTCATACAGTTATTTAAAGGGATATTCCCCACATTTTTACTTTACTCCATTTTCATTTCTTATACTTGCATAAAAGTACCATTGTCTTTTGCCCAGGTCTGTTATGTTCAGCTCTGTGCATTTGAAATCATGCGTTTATAGACCAATTCCTGGATGTACAAGATATGTAGATTTTATCTCATACCCCAGTGCTGAACTACTGTGCAATTTAGGGGGTAATTCAGCATAGTGCGAACTTACCTCCCGATCCTTCGCATCAGCTCGCAGAGACTGTTACGTGCTCGCTGATGTCCTACACGCGGACATCAGCGAACACTTTAAAGGTATTCCAGTCTCGGTGAGACCACTCAAGTCGCCTCGCGAGACTGGAATACCTTTAAAGCATTCGCTGATGTCCGTGTGTAGGACATCAGCGAGCGCGTAACAGTCTCTGCAAGCTGATGCGAAGGATTGGGAAGTGAGTTTGCACTGTGCTGAATTACCCCTTAGTCACATATACCTTAGAAAAGTACTACTGTTATTAGTTCCATGGCAGTGAAATGTCTGCAAGTTTTGCATGTCCTCTTAAAAATCCTACCGCTGCAGTGTTGCTTATATGTATGTAAGCTTACAAGCTACACTTACTCTCAAAGCAATGGCTTATCTTGAACTTTGTGTTAAGCAAATTGCACTTGGAAATATTTAAACAATATAATCTTAATGAGGGTTGGAATGTTGGAATAGGAGGGAGCATGCTGTGTTATATATTTACTGTTTGTTTAATGTTTAAATGTTAAATTATTGGATATATCTGATATTACAAGCATTCTAATAATACATGGTGTTGGAAATACTGGTGGTTATATGACAGGAATAGGCATGAAGTTCTCCATTAAACAGCCTGTTCCTAAAGCTTAAGGCACTTTCATGTTATAACAGGACTGCTGTTGGTTCAGGATTAAGCATGCATACCTGTTTTATGTTAGAATACCTTGCAGCAACCTTCAGCACACCTCTTACTAGGAATTCCCCAGTTTGCAGTTCTACTGAACCCACTTATGTATGTGCTGTTTTTTTGTAGGGTGCAAATAGACCTGGTATGTTCCTTTTCTTTACATTTTTGGCACATCACATTCTTGTTTGCATGAGGATAGGAGCTGTCATGCAGTTTCTTGAATTTCTGCAATCCTTCTCTAGGTTTTTTGTTAGATTATGTGTCATCCCTATCTTAATACCTGAGTCACACTGAGTGATTAGCTTGTTTTGTTAAGCCTAGGGCTACACCAGCAATAGAGATGGCTAAGATTTCACCACTAGTTAAGGCAAATGAATTCACGCTTCTCCGTGGCCTCGTATCTCTGAAAGCAAAAAGCCCGATGGACAGTCAAAATAGGTACTTCCAGAAATGCTTCCTGTGGATTTACCTTTTTGGCTTGGAAATGATCGGTGGGAGTTGCATCCAAACCTATTTATATGTATGGTGTTTGAAAATTTCCCTCCGTTTGTTTCAAATACCACTGCGTTCCTTAATACATACTTTTTCAGACTATACTCCCCATTACTCCATCTTCCTTTCCTATAATGTTTATTTTATTTCTCGTGACCCCCTATTCTGCTTCTATCAGGACTATATCCCAAGCAGTTTTATTTTTTGCTTCTGACGCATGCCTCAGGAGTTCTAGGAATAAACCTTTACTGCTTTTAGTGAATTACAGCCATGTCATATGTTCATTAATGTATTATTGATTTAGTGTCCATTTTTTATGGAAGATAAACATGTTCTAAACATGTTTGCATGTCGATTTAAGAAAAATATAGTTTTCTTTACTGGCTTATAAGTTCACTTGGTTAAATTCTTGATGGTTTAATTTTACATCCCTTTACATTACACTTTGTCCATTGCTAAAACAGAAGGCGCTTGTAATTTTATCGGTGGAAGATTGTAGAATGCTAGTATGAAGCGTGTAACATTCAGATGCATCTTTATAGAAAATGCTATGTTCCTGAAAGCTGAGCACTAAACATGTAAATGTAAATAAACAGGTGTGCACTGCTGGACACACTAGAAACATCTGATCATGCAAAGAGAATTACACCCGTTGGGCAGGGGCCTGTTTCTCACACATAAGATGTGTTAAGGATTTCTGAATGAACATTTTATTAATGCTCCAGATGTGCAGGCTGTTGTCAGCTGGATGTAGTGAAATCATTTGTTTGTTGACAGGTTCCCAAGAGTCCGATAGTTCACAGTCTGCCAAGAAAGACATGTTGGCTGCACTGAAATCCAGGCAGGAAGCTCTGGAGGAGACACTACGCCAGCGCTTAGAGGAGCTGAAGAAATTGTGTCTGCGGGAAGCGGTATGGCCATTTCTTCCTGATTTCTATGCCATGTATACAGTAGATAGCGAATAAAACACTGCAGCAACAAAAGCAAGATTTCAAATAAGAGGGAACAAATAATGGAGATGCAAATTAGTCTAAATACACACAACTTACTCAGTGCCATCAATGGAGGCATTTGGAAACTCAGAAGCAACAAATGGAAGTATTTACACTATTTTGCTAAAATCTGCTGTTTGCGATACAAACAAAGACATGGAAAGACGTAGGGGTCTATCACTGTATAGTTAGGCGCCACTGTTTAGATTTAGATTAGGATGTTATCTTCACCTTTTGTCATCAAATATATATACATAAATGTGCTGCACTATATATTAGTGAATTGTAAGTTTATGAGCCTTAAGCCAATATTGGTACCATCCTGGCTCCTATATTACAGAGTGACACTTCTTCCTTTATGAATAACACCAGTAACTTTTCATATAAGACTAAAGGGGGTTATTCACTAAAGTCTGAATTGTTGCGTATAGGTATGAATTTGCCAGCTAAAGACAGTCGCAATAGACTGCTACTGTCACAGTTGCATCTTTAGAATCAGAATATTGTCGCAGTCACGGATTTACTATGGAAAATTGTCGTAGTTGCAATTTTAAAAATTTGCTATGGAAATCCGCTGTTTGAGAATTTGACAGTCGACTTCGCATCTTAGTGAATTACCCCCTTATAAATGTAAAATTAAAAAAAAGATCAGGGAGTGATACTAGCGCATGATTGAATGATATATATATAATCCATATATACAGAATATATTCTTTTTGTGTTATGAGTTGACAATATTCATATTAACGTGTTCATTGAATCTGACAACTATCCATTTTAGTCTATCATCCTTGACTATTAATTACCAATCTACATACTTGCACAAAGAACATTATCACCAACCAGGTTGATTTTCAGCAAAGTTGACAATCCAGTTAATTTATATAACTACCCATTAGCCTATTAATTTAGTGCATTAAGTAGGATAGTCATATCATTTGAAATGACTTGGTACCTTTTACATTCAAAAAAAGAAAAAGTCATGGTCAACACTCAGTGACCCCTTTTTTAAAATCCTAATTTAATTACTTACTCCAACTGAAAAAAAGGTTTATGTGCAAATCCATTTTACATACAGAAACAGTAGATATTGTTTTGTTTGCTTTACTTAAGTTTAGCTTCTTCGCTCACCTTAAATCTGTGTGAACACCCCAGCCAATAGTGCTGCAAGGTTGGTGTCATCTGATATCTCCTGTGTGGTAATATATCTCTGTAATGCTGAAGGATACTATGGGATTCAGGTCTAGATCATGCGGATATGGCATGCAATGTGGCTAACCCTGTATATTTTGATGGGCTGGTTTCATTGAGCAGTCTTTCTGACATTGTCTTCATATGTGACACCTTCCCATTTAGAAGCAACATGAGCATTTACATGAGTAATTCAGCTAAAGGCATTTTTTATTTTATCAGTGAATACATTGCTCAGATACATGTCTCTCCACCTAGATTCGCATCCGTAGTTAAGGGTATTGAGTATTGCCAGAAAATAAATCTAGACCATAACATGAGTAAATACTTTCTCCTGTGGAAGCATACCAAATGTCCAATGTTTGGCAGAAGTGTCAGGACCCACCAGGAAACAAAAAATCAAGGGAAAATATCAATATTAAAATATTTTCTTCTTGTCCTGCAACTTATCCCTTCCCTATTGCCTGATAGTCCTACCTTTTTTCTAGACCTCTACCTGTTAACAGATCCCTCAGGCTTTAAAACTCTTATGTAAGGGTCACAGTAACCAATTTTCGCCAGGGGCAAAAATGCCAGTGAATTTAATGTGGTGTTTTTACACTTCAGTCTCTTTTGCATACATAATTTTTCACCAGTGGAAAATGGCAGATGACCAATTTTCCAAGTGAAAATTCTCTCATATCTGTACCAGGCACGCATTAAAGGAGAACTACTGTAGTAGCTAAAACTTACCTGATGGGTTTATCAGTAGTACACTAATTGTACTTACATCAATCTGCACATGCTCAGTTGGTTAAATTCAGTGTAATTTCAGGGGGCAGGTACTATATGAGGGCCGACATCACTCACATAGGCAGGAAGTAACCTGCAGCAGGGGAGGTATTCATCTTATGATCCTGGGCTGTGGCTCATACAGGTGAAAAATGGTTGTATGTTTGTGACCTTTTCACCCTGGTTTTTTTTTTGTTTTGTTTTTTGGGCAGAAGTAAGGGGGTGAAAAGGTCGAAAACAACATAAATTTTGACTTTTTTGCCAGTTTTTAGGGCATTAGTTCTCCTTTAACATTTTGTTAAATTTTGCTTCGTGCAAAAATTCTTATGGCAAAAATTTTATATTTTATTCAATTTTCTCCATGTGAAAAACTCTCTCATATCAGTATGAGACCAGTTTGTGACGTCACTATCTCAGTGCTCTTCACTCAGGTCTTCCTGCACATTATTAAACTAAATAGACTTTCATTGTGTTGCATTTTATTCAGCATGTCTTCCACTGCTGAAAAAGTGTAGCATGCAACATTATAGCGAGAAATAATCCACTGTTGCCGCTAGTGCAGCATCTCAATGGCATTTTCAATAGCTTTATGTGTAGGCGTATTTTTGGTGAATTCTCGCCTGTTGCTTTTTTATTAAAAAAAAAAACACAAAGGAAAATATAGCGTGACCCTAGCCTTAAGTCCCACTGAAAACTGGGCACCTGGTGAGGATAAAATGTCATCTACATCAACAAATTGACTCCAGTTTACAGACAATTCCATGTTTATAACCAAGTAAGAGTTTAATTTTATGGCTATAACCCTGAATAATGAAGAAACCAGTAGTTATGTATTTTACATGTATTTGTGAGCAGACAGTGAATTAATGCAGCAGTGCTACTAATTGATAATGCATAAACTGGAGGGTTACACATAGATCTTTGCAGAAATTAAAGGCCTGGGGAATCACAAACTTCATAACATATTTTCCTGACAAACTGTTTAAATCCCTGCTGGTCTCATATTCCTGATTGGAATTTTAAGAATTGGAATAATTTCCTGTGAGAATTCCTTTGTGGCAAGGACTGTGTGGGAGAAGGTAACGCATTCATGAGTGACAAAACATTCAGGAAATATATAATCTTGTAGATGCACTTGGTAACCTATTAAATGACTTTTGGCAAACTGCAGCATGTTGTGTTCAGCTTCTGGGAAAGGGGAACTAGATATAGATTAAATCATTTACTGTAATTAAGAGATGTATCATTCTGACATGCTGTAACATTTATAAATGCACTTTAGGCAAGGGTGCAAAATCAGACTTGCCTTAAAATGACTTGATCTTTACACTTAAAATTTGAATTGGTCTAAATATATATTTGCATCTGTTACAGCTGAGCAGATTTCAGAGACATGTATTGAACCCATTATTGGTATAGGGAGTAATTCAGCAAAGTGCGAACTTACCTCCCGATCCTTCGATTCACCTCGCCAACACTGTTACACGCTCGCTTCTGTCCTACACGCGGACATCAGCGAATGCTTTAAAGGTATTCCAGCGTCGGCGAGGCAACTCGAGTGGTCGCGAGGAGACTGGAATACCTTTAAAGCGTTCGCTGATGTCCGCATGTAGGACTGAAGCGAACGCGTAACAGTGTTGGCGAGGTGAATCGAAGGATCGAAAGGTAAGTTTGTACTTTGTTGAATTACCCCCATAATGTTCAGCCATGTAAGTTTAAAAGAACATTTCCCCTTCCCCTCTTGTAGTGAAAAAATGTCACTAATCCTACAGTACATGATATGGCAAGAATTAAAAACTAAAAAATGCATTTGTTTATTTTATTTAGAAAGTCATTAATTTCAGTAAACTCATTAGAAATCCCTTTATTTAAAAGATTCTTTAAAGAGAAGTGAAAGATGCTAACCTTTAAGAAAGTAAACATCATTTATACAAAAACTGAAAAATCTGCTATTAATGCACTGAAAAGGATTCTGCATTTCTAACATTCTTCAAGCTGTACTGAAACTCTGCTCCAGATAAAGCAAAAACTAGTTTTTTTCTGGTTTGTTGAACTGGAGAACAAACTATTTAAATGTCTCTTCTAAGAAGTTTTTGAAATTTAAACATATTTGTGTGTCAAAACTTTTTTGAGCATTTTTACTGGAAGGGAAAAATATTACCCATTTATGATTATGGTTAACCAACCATTTTTATTACAATGATTTTCTTAGTAAAAGCATTACTATGATTAATACTTTTGTACCTGGTTCGCATTATATTGTATATTATTAAAGGGGAACTATAGTCAGATTACATCTTTACATATGCAGTATTATATCTTAGTGAGAAGCATTTCTCCCCAGTAGATGTTTCATCTGAAGCTGGATAATTTTTACACAACATTGTAAAACTTTCCAGGAAATGTGTGTGTGATGTATAAGGGTCAGTTTTCCTCCCCTGGACATTTTTGCCTAATGTTTAATGTAACACCTGAGCACAAGTTATCTTTCCTCTGTGATCAGCTGCATTCCAGGAATATAAACAAGCATTGACTGATGAGACCACAAGGTCAGCACACTGCTTAACCAATAGCAGTCAGGCAGCTTTTTCTTCTTGTGTTTAGCAGTTATATCACACATATTTCCTGGTGTGGGAGTTTTCCGGTGCTGTATAATAAATCATCCTGCTTCAGATGAAACAGCTACTGGGGAGAAACACTTCTCACTAAGCTTTAGTACTGCATATGTAAAGATGTAATCTGACTATAGTTCCCCTTTAAGTAGGATTAGTAGTCCTCAGTCTGATGTTGAATTACAAATCTAACTCTCCATTAACAGATTTGTAGGCTAAAGCTATACCCAGCATTTTGTTGCATTTTTACCACGTGAAGTTATAACTACAATCTGCATGCCCGTAGAAGTCTATGGGCGATGGCAAGAACATTGCCACTATTAAACTTTACAATGACAATGCATTCCTTGGCGGCATGCTATCATGCATAGACTTCTATGGGAAATGTATTCTATGACAACTTTAGTACCGTATTTATCTCTCTGTTTTCTTAATTGGAATTTTCCTAGGGAGCAAAATAATTGAGACAATAAACTTTTTTGCTTGAGTTCTCCAAATGAATCTGAAAAAAAGGTATTGAAAGATATTAATTTTATTGCTTTGGTACCGTGTGCATTCTTTAGATGTATCCCACTGTTTAACCACATATGCTGTATGATAAAATGCTGAAATTCGAATTTGTTGGCTGCTTACAGGAGCTTACAGGAAAATTACCAAGAGAGTATCCTCTAGATCCTGGGGAGGAACCTCCTGCTGTACGAAGGAGAATAGGTACTGCATTTAAGCTGGATGAGCAGAAAATTATTGTGAAAGGCGAGGTAAGAATGCATGGCCAACATGCCTGTTTTGTAAACTGCGTGATTGAAGGGATTTTAGATTTTATTTCTGAAAAGATGTGTGCCCACAAGCAGTTGTTTGATATTAATGAAAACTGGAGTCCTTAATGAAATGAAGGTGAAGGTAATAAATAAAAAATTGACATATATTTTTTTCTGTTGTGAAAATGATCTTTTAGACTAGAGGGTTAATATGTGGGCATCCTGAAGGTTGTCCTTAGGGTTACTGTTCTGAGCTATATTCACTGGAGAAAGGAAGCAGCTGGAATTGTGTTGGAAATCTTATTACCTAAGGGACTTGGATGAAATCTTAGGAGCATTCTTGGTCTGTGTAGCATTTAACCAAAGTCATGTGTGCTACTTTTTATACTACTGTTAGTAGATATAGGCCTGCATTGCTAGTGTAGCTTAGTGTCTATTACTCTTCCCAAGTCTACTTATAGCTTGCAAACCTGACACTTGCTCCTTGAAATCTATGGAAAAAACACTGATTAAGAATCACTAAGCAGTTTTAGTAAGAATTGCCTTTCTAAGATTCAGATGTCCATGTTTAGGGTGATGGTTACCAAAATAAGTCACATTTGTGTCCATCTATAGGTTACTTGGTAACTGACGCAAAGCAAAATAATACATATTTGCATTGTCATTATGCAGAAAGCTTTTAGTAATAGTATATATCCTGTTAAATGGTTTTTCTAAGGTGTAGCATGGCCTCAGAAGAATTTTGAAACACAACACACTAAGTGCAAGATTTTATTTTCATAAAAAGTTCAAAATAATGACCAATTTATTTAGCTAAAAATGCCACTTTTGAGAATTTTGTAGCTTTTATTTTTATCTTGTGGATTGATTGCATCTGCTGTATTTTTTTATATCCTGGTCAGGTTTTACTTTATCCTTATAGAGGTTAAATGTCCTGAGTTCAAAAATTAACTTAGAATAACACAGCTGTTAGCGTCTAGGGTTACAATCTGGATTCAATAAGTAAAGAATGATCGTGTAAGACTACATTGGCTACCCAGAGTAGCTTGCATAATTTTAATTGATGGTGGATTTTGTTGATTGCCAAAAATTAATTTCCCATCCAGAAAGGCCTGAGCACTGTCACTCTGCACTTAATGTGTTCAGCACAGTAATGCAGTGCTTTGACCACCCCACTTAACATGTTTAGAAAACAGACCCTTAATTAACAAAAATAAGCAATATACTGTTGCAAAATCACTAAAGATGTTACTTGAACACATAATGTACTTCTACAACAGTTTAGTTTATTTAATGTGTCATAGGATTGTTCTCTTTTCTCACACTATTCCCTGGGTCAGGGCACTGAACCGTGGCTGTAAAAATAGCTTTCAGGGCAGAAATTCACAGAAAGCCATTGTCCATGGCAACTTAAGAGCTTTCAAACATATCTTCTGTTGTTTGGTTTCCTGTGTCTCCTTCAAATTAATCAGGTTTAGTCATGTCTTCTGCAGACTATAATGACAAAACTCCCAAACTCACTAGTACTAGTACTACAGTCTTTATTTTTAAGGAAATTGATACCAAAAAAGATGACACACCAAAGGTCCCTTTAGTTAATCACTACTATTAGAAAATAAACATTTAGATCCATAAATCAGTATTGTTGACATTATTCCCCATATTCCTGTTTCCTGCTGGAAAAAGCAGTTGAATTTAGATTATGTGGAAAAACATTCCTTTTAGGTTAGTCTCATGCCTGTGACATTTGTCAGCGCTGTGGGACAGTAATTACTGTATTGCAGTAAATGCAAATAAAAGATCTGGGTAGCTGTCTATCTTTTTAAAATCTGCCAGTCTGTCTATATAATCTATTATAAATTCCAAGGCAAAAAAAAAAATGTTATTGGTTCTAATTTAGTTAAAACACTGTTATTTATATATGCAGATATCTGGTAACTGATTACTGTACATAATGGGCACAGTATTGCTTATTACACTTAGACAGCTGTACTTCTCAAGCAGTAAAGGTTGTGTAACCTTCTCAAGAGCCGTGCGCTTTTCATAGTATGAATGCTGTATTTCAAAAACGTCTCAAATAAAAAAAGATTTCATTTTATTAAAGTGACATAAAACACCTAGTATGATCACGGTTCATAATATATGTATATATTATAAACTTTGGAAGATAGAGAGATGGACAGCAACACATGAATCGCATAGCAGTTATTCCTATGTAGTACTTGTAAAACTGTCATCTTTGTAACTGAATTCCTGATTTTTATTGGTTTGTGTTGTCTCTATCTCTGGTGGCTGCACTCAAATGGGGCTTCCTGAGACACTTCACAGAAGCAATAGGACTAGGTTGAACCTACATTAGAATTCCATTTCTTGTAATATTCTGAATAAACAATTCCCATGTCTTCAGTCAGAAGCTGACCTTTTTTTTTTTCTATGTAGGAGGTTGAGCTGGAACGTCTAGAGAGAGAATTTGCCATACAGTCACAAATCACTGAAGCTGCTCGTCGCTTGGCCAGTGATCACCATGTCAGCAAAAAGCTGAAAAAGCAAAGAAAGACCTCATATCTTAATGCACTGAAGAAACTGCAGGAGATTGAAAACTCCATCAATGAGTACCGCATCAGATCTGGGAAAAAGCCCACACAAAGGGCTTCCTTGATTATTGATGGTGAGTTTGTGAAATACAAAACAAGAGCTGCCAGACTATAGCTGCTTGCAATCTGCTACAGGAAAAGCAGATCCATTTCTCATATGTAAAAATCTGCTTTTAACATCTTTGGTCTGAGCATAGTTTGTTTTTTTAAATAGCCATTAGATTTGTAAAACATAACGGTATGAGTACGTAGAAATAAAATTAAATACAATCATATAATAAAAAAGGTGGAGATACAGTAAAAAAATCCCCATTGAAAGTCTTCTTCATTATGTATAACTGCTTACCTCTAACAGCCATTTTGAGTTATCAAAACAATGGTTTCCTGCAGTTTAATAGTGCATGGGCCTAAATCTGATATGATTCACATCATATATATGTGGGGCAATGAGCATGACTGTATTTAATGCAGTGTAGTAGCCTTTTTGTAGTCCTTGTTGTTAATTCTGTATAAAGCATCTCAGTTTTTCTGTACATGACCTTTTACACTGATTAATATTCCTAACAGAAGCAAATCTTGGTAGTGAAGACAGCTCACTCTCTGATGCCCTTGTTCTTGAAGATGGTAGGTACCCTTTGCATGCATGAGGTGGAACATATGTGGATATGTACAGGCTATGTAACACAGATACAAATTCTGACTTTATACAGACAGCTCTGAATTTGTGTAGCACTCTAGATATCATTGTGTTTATTATATAATTTATGACTTACTGTAGATCTGCATCACACCTAACCAAATATTTTCATAAGAAAAAAAAATCCTTAATTGCAGAGCCTCACATAATGGAATAAAATCACTTGGTTAGTGTGAGATCATGTCTATTAATAACCAGGAAAGATCACTTAAATGAATTCCAGACAACTAAATATCTCTTCTCCTATTAACGTTCCACATTTGTAATTTTATAAAAATTTTCACACCAGTACAATTAATTTGCAAGGTATAATTCCTGTAATAGGTCTATTAAGCTTCTGGAAGATTACACATTTTATGGATTAAGTTAAAACCTGCTTTTACTGTTGTCCCCATCCGTGCATAATCACAATCTAAAAAACAAGAAGATTTCTTTATTGAGACAGTCTAAATGACTAATTTTATCTGGAGGTTCAGATAATAATTCCGTATTATATTATTTTGTGTTGCCTGTGCATTTGGCTTTTGTGTGTGTGTTGGGATGGGGGGGTAGAGTTAGTGTCAGAGCTTTTAAATGGCATGTAATGTGTCTTCTACCTGCACATAAACAGTTTTAATTAAGCTGTAATATGTAATAGCTGTATGGGGAAATAGCTTATATTTATACTAAGTAAATAATGGGGTACTCAGACATTCAATATTTGATGCCTGTAGGGACACAAGTCATTTTAGTAAAATGTTTCCTTTTCTGTTTGTACAGAGGATTCTCAGGTTTCTAGCATACTATCTCCTATGCAGTCACCTCACAAAGGTCTACCACCAAGACCCCCTTCGCATTCCAGACCCCACCCTCCACAATCACTGGATGGTCTCAGACAGCTGCACTACCAGAGAAATGATTATGACAAATCTCCCATAAAGCCCAAAATGTGGAGCGAGTCCTCCTTGGATGAACCTTATGAGAAAGTCAAGAAAAGGTCCTCACATAGCCATTCCAGGTAATTTTATGCTGAAATAATAAGATAATAATACAGTAATCTATAACAGAAACATATAGCAGTTAGTAATTGGTTATCTTTTACTGGTCCTTGCAGTTAGAACTAAGAATGCAATAACCTGATTGTTTGCTATGGGTTACCAAACTGGCAGAAACTTGGTGCCTGTTATTATCTAACCCTTAGGATCTTATTGACTAAAGGCTGTGTAGTCGCATATTGCTGTGAATTCACATTTGATTGTCACTTCCCCATGCTCCCTTATTGAGCAAACTCTGTGATGTTTTGAATATGCATCTACAAGTGCTGGTCAACGAATTAGAATAATTTGAAATAGTGCAATCATG
>WMED01013638.1:0-14334 GCA_019650415.1 Pipa parva | reverse complement strand
CCCAGGTGCTGCATTCTCTTTACTGACTGCCCTCTGATATAATCTGCAGGTGCTGCATTCGCTATACTCGCTGCCCTCTGATATAATCCCCAGGTGCTGATTCCATACAGTTGGTTATTGCTGTCAGACATGGGCTCATGGGCCCATTTACCATCTTTTTAAATAAATGGGAGGCAACTCTTAAATGTAGGAATAGTTTCTCCTATTCAATATTTCTTTATTCTTAAATTGACTTCAGTGTCAATCAGTGTGTCTATACATGGACATATTTAGCTGTGTCTGCATGCATTAAGTTGCTGTGTAGACAAGGAAAACAAAATTCAGCCTTGAGTATTTAATGATCAGTTCTCATGATCAGGGAATTTATATTTTAAAATTAGTGTGTAGTATTGTATACACATTCTATAAATAATTCATAGTATAGTACAGTGATGGCTAACCTTTTTGAGTGCTGCTTGTCAATATTCTGTTGCAGTCGCGACTTTATGATAGGAATATTATCGCGGTTTTATAATGGGGAAATGTCACAGTCTTGCTATGGGAAAAATAGTTGCGGACTTGTTATTGGGAAACTTGTCGCAGTCGTGGATTTACAATGGGAAAATTTGTCGGGGTTATGCTATGGGGGAAATTGTTGTGGGTTTGCTATGGGGAAGTTGTCGCAGTCGTAGATTTAATGGGACTACATGAGAGTACAAAACAAATGTCGATTATGACATTTGTCAGCAAAAGCGTCTCGGCGTATTATAAGTTAGCCATCGCTGGTATAGTATGTATACTCTATAAATGGTGTATACTGTATATGAATAAAAACCCATCTTTATGCTATGAATTCAAATTGCGTTGGTCATTTACAGGTGTCTCACCTCTACAATAATGGTCCGGATTACGGTATCTTTACGTTTTGGTTGGGTATTGTCTGGAGGTCCCTGACATGTCCTTCCAATGAAAGTGGTTTCTGCGGTAATGTTGATTGTTATCATGCCTGTACAGAGACAGAGGAATATGGAAAGTCACCATTAAAAAATATGGAATGTATCTGTAATCTAAATAAAACCAACATGCAGAACATGTGCAGTGCTAGGTAAAGGAGACAAAATGTATGTTTTACTGCATTAGCTGGTAAAAAGTGGATGGAGTTAGATCCTTTTGTGTGCTGTAGCTTGTATTTTGTCTGGTTACCATTTACTGTCTACAGTGTGCTACACAAAATGATGTAACTCCATGAAAAAAAAAGTCAAGGTGTGATTAAAAGAGGAACTAAAGGCAAAATACTATATAATCTATATATCTAAAAATGAATGTATGTGTATGTGTGTATGTGTGTGTGTGTCCTTTATGCATTACTACACCATTCATCCAATCGGCATGAAACTTTGGGAAGCTGTTATGTACACTCCTGGGAAGGTTTCTGGCATAGTACATTTCATCCCCTATTTCACGTATATTAGCAGCTACGATCAACAATGTCAATGCCATCAATTTCAGTATTCAAAACGGAATACCATGGGAAGTGACAACATATAAGTCCATTGATACTGTGATTAATCAAGACGAAATTGTCAATTACCCCACGGAATTGGCATTCCTATCATTCTTCTTCGAAACATCAATTCACCATGACTTTGCAATGGTACAAGACTTTTGGTGAAAAATATGAAAAACAATGACATCGAAGCTACAATTCTGAATGGGAAATTCAAGGGGGAAGATATACTGTTGCCACGTATTCCAATGATCCCAACAGATATTCCATTTGAGATCAAACGTTTGCAGTTTCCGGTGCAACTCGCTTTTGCGATGACCATCAACAAAGCACAAGGACAATTGCTGCAAGTGTGTGGGCCTAGATTTGGAGAATCCATGTTTATTACATGGACAACTGTATGTGGCTTGCTCACGCATCGGAAAACCTTCTTATTTATTCGTATATGCACCAGACGGAAAAACCAAAAATATAGTATATCCACAAGCACTCAAATTAATAAATAGAATTTAAATGACACTTTCAAATGATTTGCTGATGAAAATAAATAAATATTAATAAAAATTACACAATGAGCAGTGATGATTTGACGTAGACGCCATTCTGCACCACAGATACCAGTCAGGAGGGAGTTCCAGAGTGCAGCTTCATAGTTATAGCTATGAAACTACTGTTGTTCTTGAAGAGAAGCTACTCATTGCCCATCGAAGTGAGGACTTCCAAGTAAGTTTTACAATATATTATTTTGTATTATGCCTTTAGTTCACCTTTAAGTAAACTCTGTCTATAAAGAAAACTGTACTTACCAAATTGTCAAGCAATATAACGATTAAGAAACTCCTGACTCACCTCTGAATTTATCAGAGCTCAGTATCCCCTGTAGCTGCTCTCTCCCTCTCAACAACTTCCTTGTATGGAAAGTGTAAGAATGTAGCTACTCCCCCTCTTCTCTTTGACTTCTCTCTCAACAGCTGACCACATAGCGGTCTGACAGCTCTTATCTACACATGCTCAGGGTTACAAACAGGCTTTTTAGATAAGGAGAGGGGGAGGAGGATTCTGGCTGTCTGTATAGTGACTGATGTCACTTGGGGGTGGGGCTTATTGGCACTGCACAGGATGAGTCTGTACACAGAATGTGAGAGGGTGCAAAATCATTTTTAGTTTTTAATATTTAAGCTGGCTTTCTATACTGTATGTACATATGTCAAATATAAATAATGCTTTAACCAATCTTTTCATTACTTTTAAAGGAGAACTGAGCTGGTGTGTGCTACATCCCCCTCTCCATTGGCTCCTACAGAAATTATACAGACCTCTGACAATATATTAGGAGAGTACTGCTGTATATCTAAGCAGAATAATATTTTTTCCACTAAAACAAAATGCTGAATTTCGGAAGCATTGGAAAAAATGGAAGCAATACCACCTAAAAGACAATACAATTTGAATTTGAAGTCTCTCGTCATTGCAATGATAAACTCAGCTTCTAATTATGACCAGTTTTTCAACTGTACCCTCTGAATCTATCTCTAACTCATGTGCTTGTGGGATTGACAAGGACACTATTCTTTTGTGCCTACTGGAACACACTATCTACAAGAAGGTGATCATGTAGAACCTACCATAGTGTATAAGTCGATCTCAGTTTTTGAGCCAACAATTATGAAATTTGCTATGACCCATGGATAAGTCGAGAGTAAAACTTGGGGTTTTTGTTAGCATAACATATTACAGAATTGTTGGAAAAATACAAGATAACAATAAGATTTTATTTATTTCTGTCAGAAATAAATAACACTATATTTAGTGTGTGTTCTCCTTTAAGGGGCGGGCTGATTGCATGTGCTTTCTGTTTAGTCCGGTCTAGCCCCAGTCCCTTTGCTGGTGTGAAAGTCTGCAATGGGTGGATGCTGTTAAAAGGCTTGCCCAACTAACCCCCCCCCCATGAATTTATTTAGCACTCTTGTGTGGGTGTGTGTGTGCTGTAATTACTTGCAGATTCAGGTCAGTGCCTCTTGTACTGTGCTGTTTGTGTCGCAGCTCCAAGCAGCTCTCTCTAGCCAGCTCTGTTGATCTTTTTTTTTTTTTTTGCTCTCAAAACTAACCTGATTTGTGTTTTAAGTTGACTTTAATCTTTTAAATGACTTTTTTTTACTAAAATTTCTCGACTTATACACGAGTATATACGGTAGATAAAACCATAATATAAGGAATTCAAATTAAATCCTATTGAAATGATACAGATAACATTGTAATACATAAATAAAGAAGAATAAGATGGTTGTAAGACCATACAACTCCTGCATCACTAAACAAAGTTGTGAAGATTCCTACCTATTTTGTTAGCAAGTACGTTCCAGGAGTACGAGGCTCTCTGCCTGGGGCAGATACACATGTCCTGGATTCCTTCTTGCTCTGTTGCAGTGTAACCATTTGGGTTTTCCAGTTTCACCCGGACCTGGATGACACAAAAACCATCAGAAAAAAAGGTGTTAGATAGAAACCAAGCAAATGCCTCCCAATATTCTGGATCTTAAATCTAAATTATATACAATATAGCCATAGCTTAGGTAAAAAAAAAAGCAGTAAACTTGGGATATAATTCACATCAGACACTGGAGTTATATACAGAAACATGTATAATCATAATTAGATAGAGGTTTGTGCTACAAACAATAATTTTACCTTGATGCATCTCTCTAAGTAGTTGGACACAAAGGCCCTCAGCAGTAGTGTCTCCCCTCTGGTAAAGGAATAAGGTAGGGAGACCTCCACAAAGAATGGCAGGAAGGAGGTGAAATTGGACGGATATTTGGTCATCCCAAATCCAGTGTTTTCCGAGATGCAGAACATGGAACCTTGCCACTTGGTGATGGTGTCTGGAACTTTCTCCGTTAGCGAGGCTAATCCATTATTGCTGAGTAAGTAAAGTTATGTAAAAATAATGAAAAAAACATTTTAAGCTAAAAAAAATAAAAAATAGTTAAAGGCTAGTTTAGTTGGGAGATCAGGTTGGAGTTTGCAAGTTGAAGCAGTAGGTTAAATGTTAATCCTTTTGTCCAGGAAAATAGGCATTTAAGCCAACTTTCATTCTATACATTGTAGCATATTTATTAGGAGATTCTATGTTAGAGAGAATATGGTAATCAATAAAATCAATGAAACTGTGGGTTAAACACAAGCAAAAAATGAACAATCTCTCTAAAATTACAATGGCAGATTGGCAGAAAGAAGGTTAGAGGAATTCATTTAATATCTCAAAAGTTACATAAAAAAACAGACTATTTTGAAAATCATATGCTAAAAACTGGGACTCACGGTTAAATGTAAGAAAAACAAACAGTTACCAAGTGGGATCAAACAAAGCAGTGCATTGGAGTAGGATTTTAATCACTGGTAAATGCAGACTTATGGTGGGAAGGTGCCGATGGGAGGCAAAAAGCGGATGTGTTTTCATTCCTCTAAGGGGGGAACTTCATCCAGCGTAATGTTTGATCCCACTTGGTAACTGTTTGTTTTTCTTACATGCTGTGCCAATTGGTTTATGATTATATCATTGCTATGTTTATATTGTTTTCACTGCGTTATTGATAAATAGTGAGGGTGCTTATGGGAGCCATGGAGATGTTTTATGTGAGTTATATCTCCTTTTAATTGGTTTTAACCTTGTTTGTGTTGCACTTTTCTGTATATTAAAGACTAGCACTTCATACATAATTTTCCAGTGTGCGTGCATCCCGGGGTGTCTTTTTTTCTTTGTGTTATATCTGATTTAGATACTAAGCACAGTGAGTAAAGGGGCCAAAATGTCTTCAAGAAACACTAGGAACTTGTTACAGCAAAATACTTACTCTAAAGTCACCAGGCCGAACTTCCAGACTTCAGGAAAAACTTTTCGTGTTGTTGTGACGTCGGGTACTGATAGAGAAGTGGTAATAGACCCTGTTAAGGGGATAGAGAGAAAAAAAAGGTAGGTATTTTTCTAATATTGTAAATATTTTTGTCTTTGGGGCCTGGTCATTTTCCAAGCCCCTGGGGTGGCCACAACCACTGCACTGCTTGGTAAAGTTACAGAGTTATTTATAGTGACTGTGACATGTAATTGTGCACTGCCATTGGTATAGCGATAGATGCTCTCCAAGTGCCCAGGATTTAGAAATGGCACTGACCCATGTTCCCGAGTCCCCTGGTACCAGTCCAAAATTCCCTGTCCCCAAGTCCCAGCCTCCCCCAAGCCATGTGATGACTGGATTTGGGAAAGAAGTCACTGGCCCACAGCCATTCAGGGTAAAGTTGACCATGCATTGGTGACATCATTAATGGATTTTTCAGACTTCTCACTTTTGTAGCATTGGTGAATTTTCATGCAGCAGAAATGCTCAAAATCACCATTTCTACCACTTTATATATTAGAGGCTCCAATCAGTGTGCTTGGAGCTACCTCTAGTGACACATGTTAATATGACACTTTGTTATTGTGTTACATTTCACAGGCAATATCAAGGCCTATCTAGTAGTGATGTTGGCAAATTAGGTCCCATCCTAGCTCATATAAGCTTGTGTAGTGGGTGGGCTCTGGGTCTTTGCCTTTCCACCACATGGTGTACAGCAGAAGGATCTCCATGGTGGGGATCCTGGAGAAGAACCCATAGGGGATTTATGGAAGATTAGTTCCATGTTTAGCTAACCTCAGAGGGTGAAAGTATATAAATGGTTATATAATGGTTGAGCTCATGTCCAGAGGGGAATGCCGATACTGTTGTTTTGGGGGGTGCACTTGAGATTCATGACTTGGATCATCCAGCAAAGGTGACTTTATGGGTTGCAACCTCGACATTGCCATTGTTGCAGGGAAGAGTTCGGGAGATCTGTGGGATCAGCGTGTAGGCCGGTGTGTGATTGCATCATAACAAGGTGCTTGGAGTACAGCAATGTTGCGTTGGGTTCCTTGGGGTTGTCCTGAAGGAGTCTTGGCTTTGATCGATGTAGAGGATGTGGCCACGACACATGATTGATGCAACTTATTACTCTGTTTGTGGGACGCTGGGCTGCACGACTTTCACGCGCCACCATCTTAGTTCCCTATTAAGGGGTATACTGATACCTATTAAGGAGTATCAGCGCATGCTAGCAGCTAAAGACTTCTAATGCCAATAGGGAGGTGAGAAACTGAAAATGAAGATTCTAAAACATATATATGAACCCCACCATATTGTATGATAGATGCCCCATTTTCATGTACACACATACTGTTGTATTACTGATTATAAGACATACCTGTAAAATCTGCACCATCATTAAACTCTGTTGTCATGAATACCGTTCCAAACTCTCTAGCAGCAGCAGGTCTGAAGCGCGTATTTATTCCTATAAAATCTGAGCTCCCGCACACCTCTGGTTTATGCACTGAAGTGTTTGTAGCGAAAATCAAGCCAACATCCTGGAGTAAAGAAATAGAAATGGATTTATGCAAAATTTATACTTGTAAAATCAATGAATGGAAAATGAACAAAGTGTTCAATGACAAAGGGACATACTGCATATTTTGTTAGTTATTGCCACAATAATTAATATTTACTTTATTCCCATAATGATTCTTCCAGACATCTTTTTATTGTTCCAATGCCATAAGCAAACAGTATCAGAATATCGATAAGGCACCTTAGAAAGGCAGTGTTATCAGTAGGTTATCTTAATTGTTGTTCAATAAAGTTTTTCCTTAAATAGTTTTTGCTACTGCACTTGCTCTGTTTGGCAAAACTGAGAGGAAAAGATCACAGCGACTGTCAAGAACAGAAGAAATCAGCGGTGTACAGAGAGCAAGGGCAGTGATTGGAGCTGAACTCCCTCCCTCATTGGTAAGTATCTCCCCCCTTCCCATTGTAAATCATCCCTTTACATAACAAACCTATAGTTATCCTTTAAGAAGGGTTCTTTATCTGTTATGGCATACACTAAAACAGCACTGTAGCAATCTTCTGTTTTAATGTTACTGATGCTGTATAAACCAAATCGCTAAGTTAAATAGCTTCCTTATATTTTTATCTAAAGGCATTCTAATTTAATTCCTTAAAGGGGGAAGTGTCATACCTCTTCATCAAGCTTTAGTTTATTTAGCTTTACTTTTAACTTTCAAAATGGCCACCGTGTTGTACACCACCCATCAAAGATTTCCCTCTTCCCCTTAGCAATTTGCCACACAAAGGATGGCATTCCCTACCATTTTCCATTCAGGAGTTTCTATACCCTTGGAGCACCCTGTAAATATTTTTGTCTATGGGAACCTGCCAGCTTCCTGGCCATGAGAAACACCTACACATTCCACAGGGAATTTGATGGCACATATTCATATCAATGCATCAAAATTGCTAATGATAATATGCAATAGCATCATTCAAGGCAAAATAGCAGCTACCATGGCTGAGCAAGTTCATTTTATATTATTCTTTTTGTGCACTATCATTTGTATAAATAGTCAGTACAATTTAAAACACATCTACATATTTATTTGCTATATTATGCTAAATACTTACTTTGAATTTATTATAAGTGTATCCATTCCCTGGGAAGTTTATAGGCTGATAAAATAAGCCATTGACAAATATTCGTTGATTGACATCAATACATGGAGGCATTGGTTCTTCTACATTATATCCTCCAACATAGTATCCATTTAGGCTGAGATATCGTAGAGCATTATACACCTTATAGGGAAATAAAAACAGATTTAATCATACCAGAAAGCAGTTCAAGTCTTTTTTTTTTTTGGAGACTTTATAGAGCTCCCCCATTTCTACTACTGTAACATATTGGGGAACCAGTTATAGATCTGAATATGCCTTTATTTAGTGGACTACCAGCTTCCTATGGTTGGGTTAAACCAACCATTTCAGTAGGTAGTTCAGCAAAGCTGTCGGATACTTCTCAATAACACTGTCATGACTACCTGACTACTTTCTGTTAAACAATAGTTTTGTGCATCTCATCCCCACTGCTCAGTTTTAAATAAGATAGATTTCAGAGCTCCTAGGAAGATAACCCCATATAGTATATAGAAGCTTGGGTCCCATAGATATAAGTAGCTATCACCCCAAGTAACAGTTTAACACCGAGCTGGGTGGAGGATACCGGCAGGCAACTTAAGATAGTTGGGCCCCTGTGTCAGACCCTTCAAGTGACAATTACTCCTCCACAAGAAAGGGTATTATCCCTACTGGGATCGAAGTTCAACAACCTTAAAAAGAGAAGGGCCTTAGGGAATAGTCCTATAAGTCTGGATGTGTGAGAACACCCTGAGGTGAAAAAGATCCAGGCATTGTCGGATTTCAGAACAGCAAGGGAACCCAATGTTATGTTCAGAGATTGGAATGTCCACATTAAGGTAGTGAGAGCTGCTCTTGGATTCCTATTGTAGTTAAAGGAGGTAATGTATTGAAGTATTGTGTAGATTTATTGATCGAGTATCTACCTCAAAGTAACTGATGTATCAAGTTCCTACTCTGTGTGTGTATGTAAATAAACTGTTCCTGTTGTATAGAACCACTGCCACTCTTTAATTAAAGTGTTAAAAGGTACAGAGATGTCTGAGTTAGCATTGGGAAAGAGATGTCTGAGTTAGCCATGGATAAGCCTGACAAGTGGATGCATGTAAATTCCCAGTGAGTTTAAAATAGCGTTACATTTACATTGTCTGCTTCTGAATTGGCCTGATGTCTAACCCTCCCAGGATTCTCCATTATCAAAAATTTAGCTTCACATTGTTTAAATAGAAGGTACCAGAATACTGCTAAACCACAGGATATTTCTCCCCAACATGTAGCTGTAGGCTGGTTATTTCCATTTAAAACAACAGGGCCATGAACTAGTGTTCCATTATGCTTATCCCAGCATTACTAAGTACAGTGGTACCTTGAGATATGAATTTAATTCATTCTGTGACTGAGCTCGTAACTCTTTTAGCTCTGATATCAAACAAATTATTCCCATTTAAAATAACAAATGGAATTAATCCAATCCAGCCCTGTTGGCTCATATCTCGGACTTCAGCTCGGATCTCTAACAGGAAATTGGTTCAAGTTGCACTTCGTATCTCAAGAAATTTGTATGCTAATAATGCTATAGAACACAGCCTACCTCTAAAAAGCAACATACCCAGCATGTGTTTTTTATTTTATTAAAATCTGCCATGTATATTTACTAAAAATGCCTTTCTCTCAGCTCTTAATATTTGTCCCGTCCCTCTTTCTGACCATTACCTTCAGTCTACTACTCTTTTCTTCTGCTAACCCCTGAATCCTTTAGTCGCAACACACGTACTGTTGACCTGCAGTCTCTCCCTCTGCTCACTCCTCAAGCCTCTCCTCATTTGTCCCCTCCTCTGATTCTGAAGCTCTTGCTATTTCCTATAACTGTATTCTATCTGCTGTTATTAATTCATTTGCCCTCCTGCGGCCTCAGCCTGCTCGTGTCTGTAGTACCCACCCTTGGCTGAATGCAGAAACCAGATTTATTCGATCCTGCATGCGTAGTGCAGAACGTCTGTGGAGAAAATCTCCTTCGCTTGCAGATTTTCTGCATTACAAGTTTTGCTTTCCTGTCTTAACTCCTCTCTCTCCCTAGCCTAACAAACTATTACAGCGCTATTATAAACCAAAACAAATCAAATCCCCATCTCCTATTTGCTATGTTAAACACCATTCTATGCCCCTCCACCTTAGGTACGCTAACCCTCCTCACCCCCCCAAGACTTTGCGATGTTCTTCAAAAGCAAAGTAGATAGTATCCACAAACAGATAACTATTTCTCCGGATAACACAGAGATACTTCTACCAAAATCAACTCCTGAGTTCCTGAATTCCTTTCCTCCTGCTACCCAATCTGAAGTTTCTCAACTTCTCAACTCCTCTCCTGTCACAACCTCTTTGCTTGACCCATGCCTTCTTTTCTACTAAGTCACTGCTCCTCTGCCCTTGTGCCTGCCCTAACATACCTGTTTAACTCTTCCCTGTCCTCTGGTATATTTCCTTCCCTATTCAAACAGGCGTGCGTCAAACCCATCCTCAAAAAAGCTTCGCTGCCTCTCTAACTACCATCCTATCTCTCTCTTGCCTTTAGCTTCTAAACTTCTGGAACATCTGGTTTGCCTGCCTTACTAACAGTTTGCATGCGCATCATCTCTTGGACCCTTTGCAATCTGGTTTTCAACCGGGGTGCTCTACAGAGACTGCTTTGTGCAAACTTGCAAATGATCTCCTGATTGCCAAAAACAAGGGGCACTTTTCTATTCTTATCCTCCTGGACCTGTCCTCTGCATTTGATAATGTTGATCACTCTCTGCTTGCTCAGATTTTCCATGTGCTTGGTGTCTGTAATCAAGCTGCATCTTGGCTGACTGCTTACCTTTCTGATTGCTCCTTCTTTGTCTCCTGTGGTAATGACTCTTCTTCCTCTCCTATCCTGCTTAGTGTGGGGGTGCCTCAAGGCTATGTCCTTAGTCTTCTCCTATTCTCCCTGTACACAATCTCCCTGGGTGATATCAGCTAAATTTGGATAAAACTGAACTGATTATTTTCCCACCTAAACCTGGTCCTGCTCCCTCCTTTTCCATCTCAGTTCATGATATCATCATTAACCCTGTTGCTTCTGCATGCTGTCTTGGGGTGACTTTTGACTCTGCTCTTTCCTTCTTCAAGCACATTACTACCACTGCTAAAAACTGATGCTTTTTCTCTCATAACGTTGCCAAGATACGTCCATTTCTATCTCTGGCCACTACTAACACCCTTGTGCACGCCCTTGTCTTATCTTGTTTGGACTACTGTAATGCCCTTCTAACCGGCCTCCCGGTTTCCCATCTTTCCCCGCTCCAGTCTATTCTAAATTCTGCTGCTAGAATAATTTCCCTCTCTTCCCTGAAGTCTGCCTCCCAACTCCTGTCTGCGCTTCTCCCTCCTGTCTGGCAAAGTATGAATCCCTTTCCATCAAAAAAATAGAGATCAAAGAACTTGCGTGGTAATCTCACCGGAACGCGAGATCTCGCACAATAAACTCAAAAAGACCAAGACCGGTTTTTCCAACTTTAATAAATTTTGCCCAAATTTGAGTATGTAGCAGCGATAAGGTCTGTTCTTCCAGAGGTTCCAGTAACAATACAATAGCATATCCATTAGCAAACAGAAGTCATCTTCCACCCCAAAACAAACTTGGTATGTTCCACTGAGGTCTATTATATTTTTATTTAATTATATTTATATTATATATATTGTGGTCACTGCTGCACAGCTCTGTATTAAATGAACAGTTTTTTTTTTTAATCAATTTTTTTCCCCTGACCAAAAATAAAAAATCAGTTCTTTCTTGAAAGTTACTCACCATCTCAGGTGTAAGTGGCTCATTTTTGTTAAGGAGGAGGAGGCTGGAATCAATAACTCTGACTCCACACAAGGACCTGGAATCTGCCTTTAGATTCAAATTCACATTGGACCCTGGCATTCCTTCAGTTGCAGAGAAGTTCATGGAAACCTTAAAATTAAAAAAAGTAATCATATATATGCTTCCGTTCTCCTACCCATCAATGTCAGTGTCCCCTATCTACAAGAGTTTTTTTTTTGTACCATGTGGAATATGTTCTCTTAGGAGAACAATCCTGCTGGAAGAAGCAGAGTTAGAGTGAGGCAAGCCGTAACTTAATTTCCACTAAAGATGATTAAAGAGTCAAAGGGTTATCCTCTAAAGTCCAAATTCGACTGTCGAATTCTCAAACAGTGGATTCCCATAGCAAATCAGCAGCTGTGACAATTCTATCATTGTAAACTCACAACTGCGCCAATTTTAAAGTTGCAGCTGTGACAATATTTTCAATATTTCTTTTTGGCATTTATAGCCCCCATTATATTTTTATTCACACACATTATCTGTTTCTAGCTCTTTAGTTCCCATATAGTATGTACTGTACCTCCTACAAAGAGTAGTCAAGATTTTTTTTTTTAAATATAATTGTATTCCCTTCCATTTTTATATGGATGAACTAATCTATTACCAGTTAAGTAAACAAACCCCCTTTTTGTCCACTGTTAAATAGTGAGGATGTAGGTCATGGCTTTTAATAAATGGTTCAAAATGAAAACAGTTAAGAACGATGAGTAAACATGTTGTAAGTATCAATAATGTCCTTCTGGACCCACCTGGTTTTTGAAGCACTTTTCAATGTTGAGATGGACAGTGTCGGCTATAACTTCTAATGACAACATACTGTACACAACAACATCAGCTGCAACGGAAATCTCTGAAGATACCGGGAGATTAAAATTAAAGGAACCACGGAGAGCTGTCAGGAGATAGCAACAACATTATTATAGAAGATACTTCTGGCTGTTTGACTTATCACCAGTCTTAAATCTTTTTTTTTAGCTATAAGACGTATCTGATAAAAATGTCAGATGCAGAAGAAGGCCAATGTGCACATTTTTCATTAAATAAAACTAAATAAAGAAATAAAGGCTGCTCATGATTTGCATAGGAAAATAAAAAAATTAACAGGTTTGAGAATAATGTGGCTTAGGTAGAAATACTCACATCTGCTCACATCCACTGATTTATTACCCGACTGCACGATCTTGGCTTTTGACATCACCTATAGTGATAATGGAAAGACGCATTAGGAAGGAAGGCATCAATTGCCATGCAAATAATGAACTTCATGTGCCAAAGCAATTCTGCAGATGTACTTTAGATATTCTGTATTTTATGACAGCAGATTTACGGTTGTTATTTTGCCAATAAGTCAGTATCTTTCTCCAGTAATCACAGAGTTACATAATCAGCTTTATGTTGTCTTCTATATATCAATGACTTAAATTCTAGAGTTAGGTTCCCCTCTGTCAACAACCCATGTTTCCCTTTGGTTCCTGACTCACCAGGTAGTAGAAGTTGACTTTGTTAACATTCTTCCCAAGTCCTTCAGCACTGAGGGAGTAATACACATCAATATTGTGAGTCTTCCCACAGCTCAGCTCCTGTCGGGGAGCATACACCTGTACAAAGCTTTTGGTACGGGAGTAAAACAGTGAGGCTGTGTATACAGCATTGGTGTAACTGGGCAGCAACCAGTTGGGGTCATAACATTTCGGTTCATTCTTATAATTGGCCTGGTAAAGAAAAGAAGAATTAGATACTACACATCACATTGTATATATGTAGTCTAATACTATTAGCTAACAAAAATAGTACAAGGGGCTGGAAGTGAAGCTGCTCCGGGCACTGCATCTTTAGAGGTTGTGGCTTAGTGACATGAATTGAGTTAAATCAGTGGGGATAGCTTTATGTAAAGAGCAAATAATCAGAATTGTGATGTGATTATGGATGTGGGGTAATAGTGTTGAAACCCAGAAACTTTGGGGTTTTACCAGAGACCTGGTATTTTCTTAGCAAACCTGGAGTCTTTAGATGAAACTCCGCAGGTTCTAAGGTTTTCTGATTCTCTGAAAAGTACAGGGAAAAGTTATAAATAAAATTGCCGCATTTGAGAGCAGATGTTGGGCCCTTGGGAAGAGTGTTTTTGGTGGGTCCAAAATGCCTCAGTCAGATAGGGGAAATAAGATAAGAGTAAATTTTATTGTCACTGATTTTGTACAAGTACACACCAGTGAAATATTATATTTGTGTCTAACCTACTGTTCCATGAATCTTTTAACTGCTTCACAGCGCATAAAAAAACACACTTCAAATGACAAGACTCAGAGAGTTAAGAATGAGTTAAAGATGACTACTGCATCAGGAAAAAAAAACTCTCTAAGGGGGTAATTCACTAAGCTCCGAAGTGAGCTGCGTACTGTTCGCCTCACTTC
>WMED01013637.1:3870-14334 GCA_019650415.1 Pipa parva | reverse complement strand
GTTGGTGTTAGTGCAGTTATGGTGCAGGCACGGTATATGGAGTGGAATGGTGCAATTATGGTGCAGGCACGGTATATGGAGTGGAATGGTGCCTTACATATAATATAGTTGGTGATAGCACTGTGTATTTCATCAATGTTTATTTAGTTATTGCAATATACGGTGCAGCCGTCTTTGATTATGTTTAGTGCAGCCATTTTAAGGATAGGAATGACCCAGGTTATCTTGTCCTCATCTGCCAACCCCCCCCCCCCAGCTCTGTGTGATAAATGAATGTGTCTTGAATGTGCTGCAGGCTCTGAGTTGCAGATATCAAATAGCAATTATATTTATTGTTCTTCTAATGTTAGTGTAAAGGTTGATAAATACTACTTAGTACTGAGTTTCAGCTATCTACACTAAATAATAATTTGGATGGTGCCTCTTCTAACGCTGGTATGCGGATTAATTTGTATGGATTCTGAAAGACCTGCAGATCCTATCTACTGTACACAACATACATGTACTGTTATTATAATCTGTTATACTAAATGTAAAGGGTCATATAGGCAAATAGTTCTGTGTGTGAAAGGAACTTAGCAGCAGAGGCCTGACCATACATTATCCACTTTCTGTCTTTATGGGGATTATACATTTTTTCATCATTTTAGCTTATTTATTGTTGAATATGTTGGGAGACAACGTGGACCCAGTTTTTAGGCAGATCATTATCTTTGTCTAGTTTCTGCAAATACGATTATGTTAAGACTACTTCCCTATATAATTTGGCACAGTTACTGTACAAAGAAAACAGTAACCCAAGTGTGCAAGCTTTTGTTGTGTCCGTTTAATATAGTTAGAAAAGCTTTCTCGCCTGATGCATTATCCGGGGAAAACCTCGGTAGTGTGTTTATGCTATTCAGAGACAAGGTGTGACTGGTGTATGTTTGTATAATTTTATTTATAAAGCGCCACAAATTTACGCAGTGCTGTACAATTCAGCAGTACAAATATAATACAGACATGGGAAAAGTGCATTAAACAATACAAGTAAAATATCACAAGGATACTTCACTTTCATGTGCTAGGTTGCGGTTGACACAAGAGGTTGGAGGTCCCTGTCCCGTAGAGCTTACAATCTACTGGTGGTAATATTATTACATCACACAGGTATCTGGTCTCCAGTTTAGGGACATAAGGCATGGAATATTATTACTGCTTTGTTTTGTTTGGCTACAGTAGGTGATGAATGGCAACAAGCACAAGGTAATTAAAGTACAACAGGATAGATTTTCCTAGTAAAGGCTGACACAGCAACACTAATATTGTAGAAGTCGATAATAATATTCAGTACAGAGCATACAATATAGCACAATGTACCAGGCCTAAGGCTCTTTAGGAGCCTTAACCGTAAATGACCCTCTTTTTTTTTTATTATGATCCAGAAGTAAGAGTCTGGTAAAATGACACACACCCACAACCTTTAAACACAGGTTTGACAACACAATAGAAGGCTGAGACATTGTTATCATTCCAGACTCCGATGAAAAAACACATACAAACACCAAGAGTGACGTCTACTTTAACATTAAGTGTTGTTCTTATGAGAATAAGTGAATAGTAGGGGCAGTTCTATGTGGTGAGCATTGACTTCTCAGATGATGCCAAATATTCAGGGTGTAAAGAGGCCCTTGAAGCTGGGTTCTGTCCCTTGCCAGATCAAACAACCACACCCCCACCTTCTACATTTGTTAATCCCACTTCACTACCCACATACTGAACAGGTATTATTATACGATCCTCCAGAATTCAATATATATTCAAGAGAAATTCTTTCCACAAAATTACTGGAAATGTTAAGGGTTAGGGTCATCCTAACCTGATGCTGAAAAGGGTTTACGATACTTTTTAATGTTTCCAGACAAATCAGTGACCGTTTTAGTTCAATGGAACAATCAAGGAACCACATACCAATTTGATAATATAGCATTTACGCCAACATATAAGTCTTAGCAATGGCTCTCAGCTCAATATTATTCTAGGTATGAGATTTTTAGAGACATTGGAAGAAAACTGACAAGCGACCTTGTATCAATCAGTAAAAAATGCCCCAATAGCATTTATTATTTTGCTCACGCAGATGTATAATCCAAGTAGTTGCACTATGGGAAAGCGCATCCACTTATTACCTCTGCCCCACACACCTATTGCACATGATCTACACAATCTCTAACCCCCTTTTGACACTTTAAGAGTGGCCATTAATAATGACTGCGACTCAACATCCCAAGATTCATACTGTATGTTTACAGCATCAGGTCATTGTTTTGTAATTGCTGATGTCACCAAAGAGGGTGTGACTTTGTCACTTATAAATAGAACATTAACTTTAAACCAAGGTTAGAGCTGATCAAGAGACAGGCAGTGAATTAGTCCAAAAAAAGGCAGTTGACTGTGGCCCCCAGCTTTTAAAAGACCTGACAGACAAACATTTTCATCTTTTATTTACTTAGAACTGTACATTATTACTTTATTACCTACCGTTTGTTTGGTAAAAAAGTTGCAACTTTTTTTATTGTAATATTTAAAGAGATATCTTTCTGTTGTCTTAAGTAGGCAGGCCCCTCATTTTCCTTAGCCGCCCCCCTCCCATTTTATTGAGCCTTCTCTGAATGTGGTTGAACTAGCCTGTAGCCGGCATCCTGATAGATTTAGGGGTAGGTAAAGTTTAGATCTTCTGTCAAATAAAAGCACTGAATACTAGTTTAAGATTATTTATTTAGATCAGGGGTGTGCAAACTACAGCCCATGGACATCTTTGGCCTGGCCCTTCTGCCAATGTAGGGTGACAGGGCCGGGCCATGGGGTAGGCAGCCGTGATCGCCCCCTCTTCCCTGTCCAGGCTTCTTAGTGCTACAGTGGTCCTCTCACAGGAAGTTGAAAACTTTCAACTTCCTGTGAGATAGGAACGCTGTAGCGCTAAGGCTAAGTGCTAGATCAGATGGAGCCAGGACAGGGAGAAGGAGGAGGGCGAGCACAAAGATAGAGCCCCCCCTTCTTCAGAGGATAATGAGTAGGAAGGAGGGGGTAGCACAGAGGGAGTTGTGGGGGAAATCTGGCCCTCTAAAGCCATTCCTTTTTCTCATGTGGCCCCATAGGAAAATTAATTGCCCACCCCTAATTTAGATCAATTGTATGAGTGCAAAAGAGTTGCAGTTACTGTGCTTCATACAATTATTGCGTCTCATCCAGAGGTATGTAATTAGTAATAGTTTCTACGGCCACCATCCTCATTTGGTCTCATACTAACTACACACCTCTTCTTTTGATGGACAGTTTTTTTTATTATTTAGACATCCCAGGTACTGACGGTTTTCATGTTTGATGAGACAGATCTAAAAATGGAACAATAAACTGCAAAAACCCTTCATTATACCTCTGCAGTTGTCTGATTATATTTGTTATAAGTACTGTTTGCCTATAAAAATAGACGCAGCTGCAAGCATGTATTATTTGTTTCTTAAACAATAGGCTTTATATTTGACATGAGCACTGCCATATTGAATTGAGATCATTTTCTAATAATAATTAAAAGGTAACATGAGGAGCCCCTGTTATTTTTTTTTTTTCTAAAATCTTAATCAATTTTTTTTATTTTTTAAATGATTTTATTTTTGTTACAGTTTTTAACAATATAGTTGCTGAAAATATCTCTGTTGTCTTTCCTCCTTGGCAAAGGCACATAATCACTAACATGCTAAATGCAAGATAAAATCCCCCCCCCCCCCCCAGTAAGGAAATGGGTCTAAATTTTGGCTGCCAGAGTCCCCTGTTTTACAGTTTAATATAGAACTCCCCCATCAGCCCTCTGACCTGCAACTGATATGTAAGCCACACTGATTGCTGCATCTTGCACATGTGCAGACTCGATCAGTGCCATAGACACACCACGCCTGGCTGAGAGTGTTTATTTAGCTAGGTACAGGCCAGCATGCCAGACACCCTGTAACTTCAGCTACCAAGCGGTGCCAAATGGAAATAACACTGGTGGGAACTGTTATAGAAATCATTAGCAAGTTATGTACATTACCAAGTTTCTTTTACATTGTACAAAATTTAAATAGTTAACATTTGTTTTTATTTTTTTAATATAATTGTATTTTTAAAGCATAAATTCCAAATGTTATCGTTTAATACCATCATCCTCATTTCCATAGTTTTCTTCTTTTACAACATGTTATAATTAGGTGTGTACATCCACAAAGAGATAATTAAGTTGTGTACATCCCCAAGGAGACTGTAATGTGTTAATAAAGGGCCATGTACATGATAGGAAGCGCATCACATATAATTACACAGTATTAGTAACACAAAAGGGACTGTTGTTTTTATCAAGACGAGTCACTTAGGACTTGTCTCCATGAACTGCTCTGATACCACTGCAAAGTCACTGTGTGATGTGTGTGTTTTTGTCAGAAGCGATGATCATTTTAACTTTAACAGTAATAGTTCATCTGTTCAATTGCTGCCAAGTCCTGAGCCAGAAAAGAGTATCTCTGAATACTGAAGCACAAAGTCATAAGAAAGGGATTTCAATGTCTCCTAAAAATATTCCTTCTCACATATTCGCATCTACTTGCAATGCAACAAGATATTTTCTACTTGGTGAAGCTTTCTGCTGCTGCTGCAGCTGCTGTTGTGTTACTGCTGCTGCTGCAGCTGCTGTTGTGTTACTGCTGCTGCTGCAGCTGCTGTTGTGTTACTGCTGCTGCTGCTGCAGCTGCTGTTGTGTTACTGCTGCTGCTGCTGTTGTGTTACTGCTGCAGTTATGTTACTGCTGCTGCGCTGTTGCTCCTGTTGTGTTCCTGATGCTGCTACTGTTGCTGTCGTTATTACTGCTGCTGTTGTGTTACTGCTGCTGCTGCTGTGCTGTTGCTCCTGTTGTGTTTCTGCTGCTGCTACTGTTGCTGTCGTTATTACTGCTGCTGTTGTGTTACTGCTGTTGCTGCTGTTGTGTTACTGCTGCTGCGGCGGCGCTGTTGCTCCTGTTGTGTTTCTGCTGCTGCTACTGTTGCTGTCGCTATTACTGCTGCTGTTGCTGCTGATACGGCTGCTGCTGCTGTAATTACTGGTTAGAAACTGATGCTTCGGCAAGCCTGAAACATGTATATTCCAGTCACAGTAGGATAAAAAGGAAGTGTGTGACTACAGGAAGGGACACAGCACTGGGCTCACCAGAAAAAACCTCAAAGAAAAAGACTTTATGAACAAAGACAGAGGGGCACATGTAAATTCTGAGCAGCAGATGGCAGCGCACCAAAAATACATAAAAAATAGCTAAGAATGGATGCAGAACTGAATGGAATATTATAAAAGATGAATAACAATATTTATAACTGAGGGGAACAGCACAGGCATTGTTCAGATCATTTATTGTCTGTTGCTTCTAATCAAGCCCATTAAGTCCAGGTATCTTCAGCATTCTTGATCGGGAACTCCACTATTGCTACAGTTTTGCTGTTACTTATCCACAGTTCCTCTGTGTAACAATTCTGCTGTTCCAGCTGGCGACAGTTCTCCAATTCCTGCTCCAGTGTTCCTGTGTGTTACAGTTCTAGGGGGTTATTCACTAAGGTGCGAATTCGACTGTCGAATTCGCAAACAGCGGATTCCCATAGTAAATCTGCAACAATTTCCCCATTGTAAAGTTGTGACAATTTTCCCATAATAAAGACGCAACTGCGACAATATTCTCATTATAAGGACGTGACTGCGACAGTAGCAGCCTATTGCGATTGTCTTTATCTGGCGAATTCGCACCTATTTGCAACAATTTGGACTTTAGTGAATAACCCCCCCCCCCTAGTGTTCACCAGAGAGTAAGAATACTATTATAGATTCAGAATGTGAAAACCCTGCTTCAGTCTTCCTGTGTTTTATCATTCTGTACAAAGTGGGAAGTATGTGGCACAGCGAGGATTTATAGGGCCTTCACCTGGAGCTTTATAAACATGTTGGGAGGTGCACATGGTTTTGCTCCCTCCAAGCCTGAAACCTCAGTTTTCATAGCAGCCACCAGCACTTTGGTCCCTTAAACTTAATCTACAATATTAAGAGAATTATTCACTAAAGTCCGAATTGTTGCATATAGGTGTGAATTCGCCAGATAAAGATAGCCGCAATAGGTTGGTACTGTCGCATTCGTGTCTTTATAATGAGAATATTGTCGCAGTCGCGACTTTATTATGGGAAAATTGTTGCAATCTTAACTTTAAAAAATTGTTGCAACTTTACAATGGGAAAATTGTAGGGGGATTTGCTATGGGAATCCGCTGTTTGCGAATTCGACAGTCGAATTTGCACCTTAGTGAATAAACCCCTGTCAGCCTCATGACTAGATCATGTTGTGTGTAATATACCACAGATGAAACTATTACAAGTACATATGGAAAGGATTCAGTGTTTTCATAAAACGTAAAATTCTAAGAAGTAATAAATCAGGAGTGGTAAGTTCAAGACTTCATGGAAGTATTTAGTCTGTCTTTAAACAGAATTGATGTAGTCAGGATATGTAAATAACAAATGATTGTGTCTGCAAGTCAAACAGTAATATATATATATATATATATAAATACTGGCATTTAAACTTGTAATTAGACAGCTCTGATCTAAGTGAATGCATTGCCTCGGGTTCAGCAATTCACAGGCCTACATATTGTTACCCGTAGAAAGACATTCAAACAAATACACACATTCCTATGTTACGTGCAACTATCTACTGTATGCAAACTCATAAATATGGCTCATGGAATAATCGCATACATCAACATGTTATAGAATAGGCAGCCTTTAAAGTGCACCTGTCACCTCAAAACTAATACCAATTTAGGTTGTATTAATGAAATAAATGTTTATGTAAATATAAATGTAACTTTATACAGTGTTTCTCTCTGTCATCTTCCCTGTCAGCCTGACTTTTCTTTCCCGAGTGTCGGGTGGGCGGGGATAAATGATGATTGACATTACAGCTCCTCCAATCAGATCCCTGCTAGATTGTGATTGAACCTAAATTAGTATTAGTTTTGATGTGACAGGGTGCACTTTAACCTAAAGTGGGAAGTTTTGTTGTTTTTTTAAAGAAATGAACATTAAAAATGTAGAAATCAGTTAAAGCCTTTGTACAGGTATTTATTTTCACTCCTAGACAAAGTGTCTTTGTAACATTCTGACCTTGGTGCAGTTTGTTATCAAAGAATTTGGGCCTTGTTGCCTAAAGGCAGAATAGTCGCGTATAGCTCTGAATTCACATTGGATTTGCCGCTTCGCCATGTTCACTTATTGAGCAAATTCTGCGATGTGGCGAATGCATGTACAATTCGGGCGACTAGGATAGTCAGGGATTTACGGACTTCTTCGCATGCTTGCGCACAGTTACTTCATGTATTCAGCAAGTGGCGGAGACAGCCGCATATTCCTCTGAACTCACCTAGTAGTGAATTGGGGGGGTTGTGGCATAAGGCAACTATTTCTTCAAAAGTGGCAACTCCGACTGTGACTAAATTTATCTACAACTAAGCTTCAACTAGGGACAAGGTGACATAGAAACAGATTATTATTATTCATTTATATATTATTTGTATTGCTGAACTGTACAGCACTGTGTAACTCTATGGCGCTTTATAAATAAAATTCTACATACATTTCTACATATAAATACAGTTAGTAGGATATAGACAGAATGATGTCACTGCACTTCATCGGGAGAATTCCCATCACTCCACATGACTTCGCATCCTACTTCTATTTGACTGATTTCACTACACTACGTCCATAGCAGTCCCCTTGTTCGACAAATCTATCCTCAACTTCATAACTAAAGGATTAGTGTGTTTGTGACTATTTTGGCAATGTGATTCCAATTGTAGTGAAACGAATTCGACAGGTGAACTCAGACCTGTCAGTAAGGCCCTTTGTTGGAAACATATTGAGCAGAATATTGTCAGGGATTGTATTAAAAGGAGCAACGTATGGCCACATATGGAGCAATAAGTAGTTAGTCTTTATTAGTCTAGTTAGTTTACAATAATAAAAGCAAACATCTGAATGATATGGGATATTAGACGTAACTGCACTTTGCCTGGCTTGATACATTTTGCTTATGTGTGTTTAAATGCGACATAGGAAATGAGGTGTCATTAGTGATAACGTGGAAAGTGAACCAAGGCTTCCCAGTGACAGAGGACTCTAGCGCTAAGTAAACCAAGGCTTCCCAGTGATAGAGTACACTAGTACTAAGTAAACCAAGGCTTCCCAGTGATAGAGGACACTAGTGCTAAGTGAACCAAGGCTTCCCAGTGATAGAGGACACTAGTGCTAAGTGAACCAAGGCTTCCCAGTGATAGAGAACTCTAGCGCTAAGTGAACCAAGGCTTCCCAGTGATAGAGAACTTTAGCGCTAAGTGAACCAAGGCTTCCCAGTGATAAAGAACTCTAGCGCGAAGTGACTTTTTAGTCTTTGTAAAAACAAAAAAAAAACAATATTAACATAATTTTTCCACAAAGTTTGTTTTGATCCTTTCCAATCATCATACGTTCACCTATTTGAAAGCCAAAAAAAAGAATTGAGGGAATTTTGAGAAAAGTGCCTTTCTTTCCTGCCTGTCTTTTATAAATATGTCCCCAAGAACATATGCACCTTTCAGACATCCTACTCAAAGTACTGTATCTCTTAGAGGGGGTTATTCACTAAGGTGTGAATTCGACTTTCAACTTCTCAAACTGCACATTCCCATAGCAAATCCATGATAATTTCCCCATTGTAAAGTCGCTACAATTTTTTAAAGTTAAGATTGCGACAATATTCTCATTATAAAGACGCGACTGCGGTCTATTGCAACTGTCTTTATCTGGCGAATTCGCACCTATACGCAACAATTTGGACTTTAGTGAATAACCCCCAGAATACCGTATATTGTTAGAGCGGAACAACAAGAAGCCATGTAACTTATGACTTCAGATAATGCATTGCACACTCGTGGCTTTCGTGGAATGTAAATTCTAGTAATTCACATCCTCTCGCCCCTCGGTATCTCTGTTGAATTGTTTTACTTTGCATCGACTTTTGTCTTCTCTTATTGTGCTGTGTTGCAGAGAAAGCCGACACTATATAAATAAAAGATAATACTTATCAGTTGAACGCATGTCTACTATAGAAGCTATCATGTAAAATGAACAGCATGTTATTGTACGTGAGAAAAAAAAATTAAATAAATTGTACTGGCTTTTATGTGAATTGGTTATTTCTCTATAATATGGTAATCTCTCATAACCTGCAGAAATCCCCTACCCCAGCTTAATATACAGAAGAGAAACCTTATACCCCCTGTACCTAATGTCTCTGGCAAAGGATCTTTAGTAGGGGAACAGAAGGACACCTGCATGCGATAAAATATTAACAAAGAAGGGGCGTGGGGCACATGGTAGAGACGAACGACCGGTGTAGTGTTTCTCGCCTTTGTAATCCACTATAGACTGGCTTGACTCTGCATTCTTTTAACCCTTTAATAAGGTACTGCTGGTCGCAGGTGTAACTAGAAGCCATTTGGCTTTCCAGCAGAAAGTATTGTAACTTCTCTGAGACCCCCACCCCCCAGGTCAGACAAGTTATTAATGTGCAGATACAACCCTTGGTTATTTTATTTGCATCTGCTGCTGTAAGAGACACTGGGCATCCTGTTCAGCTGATGCCCACTTAGCCTTAAGATATGCAGTTACTCATAGTTGCCCCCATGAGCCACTAGCTACTGTGCAAATGGACAAAAATGCGTATATTCACATTAAAGGACCAGTAACGCAAGGATAGGCAAATTGCTGTGTAGATTGGCGTTGCAGTTATTCCTGCGCAGCACATATAAAAATGTTATGACTATGGTTGAATTTCTGATTTAAAGTGCACCTGTCACCTCAAAACTAATACTAAGTTAGGTTCTACTAATGATATAAACGTTTTTGTAAATATATATGTAATTTTTTTTTAAAAGTACTTTTATACATCATTTCTCGCTGTCATAATCCTGTCAGCCTGAGTCGGGTTGGGAGGGGCTAAATGAGGATTGACACTATAGCTCCACCAATCAGATGCCTTAAAATCACGACCTAGCCGGGTTCTGATTGGAGGAGCTATAATGTCAATCATCATTTAGCCCCGCCCACCCGACTCAGGAAAGAAAAGTCAGGCTGACAGGAAAGATGACAGAGAGAAACGCTGTATAAAGTTACATTATTTAATACATATATATTTACATATACTGTTTATTTCATTAGTACAACCTAAATTAGTATTAGACTTTTGAGATGACAGGTGCACTTTAAATTGCTTTGTGTTTTTCTTCCATTTGCTGGTTGCAGCTATGTTTTATAAATTGGGCTTTCTGGGGCAAAAGCATTATCTAAAGTCCCATAGAAAACAATGAGACCCAAACAGGG
>WMED01013636.1:0-14334 GCA_019650415.1 Pipa parva | reverse complement strand
ATATATATGTATGTATATATATGTATATGTATGTATATATATATATGTATGTATATATATATATATTTTAATTTCTGACTTGGGGGGGAGTGTTATTCTCTAAAGTCTGAATTTGACTATGGAATTCTCAAACAGTGGTTTTCCATATCAAAACTGCAACAATTCTCCCATTGTAAAGTCGCGACTGTGACAATATTCTCATTATAAAGACACCACTGTGACAGTAGCAGTCTATTGCTACTTTCTTTAGCTGGCGAATATACACCTTTATGCAACAATTTGGACTTTAGAGAATGACACCCTGAGGCTAGGTTCACGCTAGCTGTTTTCAGAGGAGTTTGAAAAACAGTGTCCATTGTTTCCTGTGGAATAATCCACACAGGTTGTTGAGTTTCACCATAGATAATGAGCCTAATTTAAAAAAAAAACTCATCTGAAAATCAGCTATAGTGTGAACCCAGCCTTAGAATCACCCCTAGGAGAAACAGGCGATAGTTTAAAAAATATTTTTCCAACCTTTTTGAAAACCTCACCCAAAAAATAGTTTTTTGCAAAGAAGGCATCAGAGTAGTTGTTATGTTTCTTTACTGGCCAAGGTCTTCACAGAAGTTAGCTAAGTGATTTGGTTTAATCAATTTTGATTGTATAAAATGACCATTTGAAAAACCCACAAATGTAATTTTTTTGTTTGGCATTTTCAGTGTGAATGCAGCCTGAAGGTAAAAGCATATGTATGTGGACTGCACTGAAAATAGGTTTATATTTCCCCCTTAAAATAATCAGGCATTATGTATTCATGAAGTCTAAGTGATGTAGAAAAAGAGTCCGATACTTTATACACACATTAAGAAATGTGTTATACATTCATATATTTTCTATTTTTATAGGGGAGAGACCATTCCAGTGCAGATACTGTCCATACAGTGCCTCTCAAAAAGGGAACCTAAAAACTCATGTTCAGTGTGTACATCGGGTACCATTTGACAACAGCGAGTACCCTGACAAGCAACTCCTTCGACCTCAAAGTGACGATCATAATAACTATATGGACGATCAGCTGGAAAATTTGCCTTCCAATCACCAAGTCCCTGGAGCTGTAGGATTAAAGTGAAGAAGACAACAAAAACTCAACAATCAATTTGCCCTCCTTCAGGGAAGCTCTTAACATTTTCTATGATGAGACAAGATGTGAGTGTATATGCTGTTCTGTCCCATGGCTCTGCGTTTGCCTGATAACAGACTGAGGCAAATCAGGAGATGGCATAAGACAGTCAATACTGATGCAGATATTCATCACCCACACACTGGAAAGTTTCAAGGCTTGGGAAGCGTAATTAACGGAATTACTGATACTGTATCTACACTAATAAACTACAGTAGTAGAAATTAGACTGGGAAACAATAAGCATCACCTTGGATTAATCTACCACTGATTGCTTATAGACTGTTGAGAGACTAATATGCATCGGTCAAATGTTGGGACTCTTATATTTTTTAATTTTTTTTTTTTAATACAAAAAAAAAAGATGCTTAACAAGTTGCTACGCTGTTTTGGGGGACACATTAGAACAACAAAAATTATGCTTATGCTAAAGGAACACTAAAAAGAAAAATGTAACTAAAAAAAAATATGCTTCTCCATTTTACTCTCAGGACCTTTTTATAATAGGGCTACTTTCTTAAACCTGCTCTCAAAAATTATGCAATGTGTTTTCCTTCATTATTATCACACATAAACTGCAGATGTATGTACTGTATTGGAAGAGAAGTAGTTGCTGTGCATGAATTAGCAGAGACTGCCTGCTTCACCCCCCCCCCACCCCCAACTTAAGAAAAACCACCTTCTCAATGCCGGTACCTTGAGAGAGGTCTAACATTATTCCCCCAACACACACACACTCAAATTCTGTCATGTTAGAAATTTTGTAACTACTTCATCTCTGATATTTTGGTGGCATTCAGGTTTTGGGAGAGTTGGGAAAAGAGATTTTTTTTTTTTTTTTCAATACAAAAGCTCTCTCTCTTTCTCTCTCTCGCTATATATATATATAAATACATATATAAATATATACCTCTTCTGCAGGATATTTTTATGGTGGTGGTTAATTAAATGATTGAGAAATCAGCAGTGTACTCAATTTAAACCCCATACACGTAGAAAGCAGACATGTTCTGCACTACACCAATGGGGGAATACATATGTATTCCATAGATATAAATAATTCTTTCCTTTTATTGCGGTGACACTGTGTGTAACAGCAATTGCCTCTAAGAGTCTCAAATTTTGCACATATAATTTTATGCATTTATCAACAAAGTTACTGCTGCCTTGAAAGAAAATCGTTCTGTGAAAAAAAAAAATAATGCAAAAGCTTTACTAGTGTTTTTTTAATTGTAACCTTTTGTAAAGGCAGAAAATGGGTATATAAATCCTAGCATGCTAAGTATATTTTTCAAAAAAAAAAAAAAAAGCAATAATTTTACATGTACAGATACGAATCTAACCTTTAATACTGATGAAAGCAACAGTTTACTTTGTATTGTAAAGAATAGCTTTGTTTTTTAGTCGGTGGGCTTCTGATAACAAATTTGTGTAAAAGAAAGTTGAAAAAAAAAAAAAAGCAGAATATTTTTTTTTTCCTGTAACCTTTTTTAATTTTAACTTCGTTAATTGATTCTGGATCCTTATTCATTTATACCAGAGACTAAATCTAGCAGTATGGATGTAGCCCTTGTCTGTATAAACTATTTTAATTTATGCATTATCACACTTGGTGCTGGCCTGATAAAGCACTTGACAGGGTATAGGTGCAGTTTATTGAAGTCACTTCCTGGGGTATGTTATGTACTTTCATTTTACTCTTAATGTTATACCCAAAAACAAGATAGGCTTTATTAAAACAGCTTGTCAGTCTGCTGCATTTAGATGGCAATTCACTCAAGCCATTCTCTTTGGGTAATGCCTAGATTTATTTACTTATGTGTGAAAAAAAAAAAAAAAAGACTGAGAGGTTATTGGCTAAAGTCTGAATTTGGTGCATAAAGATGTGTATTCACCAGCTAAAGACAGTCGCAATAGATCGCTACTGTTGCAGTCGTGGCTTTATAACAAGAGTATTGTTGCAGTCGCAACTTTAAAATTGTAGTGGTCGTGACTTTACAATGGGGAAATTGTCACAGTCGTGGGTTTGCTATGGGAGTCTGCTGTTTGAGAATTCGACTGTCAAATTCTCACTTAAGTCAATAACCCCCAATGTCCTTTCTGGGTAATTGTGAATTGTTTCAAGCAATGACTCTGCAGATTGGATACCCCTGACCTAAGCAGATGATAACCTTTTTTTGCAACTCTGTATTTCACATTTTCTTTCAGTGCTGCTATTTACATTTATCAAGTATGTAAGTGAATTGTGCTATATTTGTAAAGCAAGCCACACAGTCTCTTTAATTGTGAGACTTACAAATGACAGTGATTGATTATTCACTTGTAGTCTATTCAGTCTCTACTAACAACTGTTTAGCATATATATAAATATATATATATATATATATATATAAATATATTTATATATATATATATATATATATGTATGTATGTATATATATATATATATATATGTATATATATATATGTATATATATATATATATGATAGCCAACACCTAAGTCTTTCCATTTCAGACAAGAATTAAACACCTACAAAGCCATAAGGACATTATATCTTGCTGCACCAGTAAAGACCATCTTTATTTTGGGTATAGTTTGTTTTAAAATATACATTTATACATTAAAGCTGCCCATCAAGTGCCATGGAACTAAATCTACCAACCTTTGAATGACAAGGAATGCTTTGATTTATAGGCCAATAAATAACAGTAGGTGGGATGTCATGAATATATATTTAGGAAACAATGTAATTTTTTTGAGATTTTGCTAGGCCCTTTTTGTCTTGTTACAAAAATGCTAACACTATGAGTGGAGTCCTTAACCAGGAACTGTTATCTACTAATAAGCAGATACGTTTCAACCCTTAAAAAAATGACTTCACCGTGATGTATTAAACTGCATTATACTTTGACATTACACCAGCATGTATTGGGGTGCCGGTTTAACTTTGCAAACTTTTTAAATCTGTCAAGCCAAACTGGATATGTCATACATGGCTGTTAACAAGGATACCTGGTGTTAATCTGTGATGTTTACTGTGTAGATGTTTCTTCCCACAAACAACGGTAGAGAAAAATTATTGCAGTTAATTACATGCTGTGCACAGTGCAGAAAGAAGATATTTGCTTAATTAATTGAACAAGAATAAAACGAGTATGTCCATGGATCCTAACACTTTTTATATCGCCCCTTTTTAGTGTGTAGCTTTGTATTCTTTCATTTTTTTTATCATCAGTATTGTGTTGATCTGTTAATGTAGAAATCAGCTAGGCTATAGTATTTAAAATGATTTTGTTTGTTATTTATTTAGTCAACCTGTTCTGATCAGCTTTTAAAAATGAATTTTAGCCTGACACACTCCTGTTAACCATCTGTGGACTGTTACATCAATTTTCCTACTACCTCTACCAATCTACTGTTTCTCACTCTCTAACAGGTTATTTTATACAGTGCTCTAATGTAATTTACACAATAAATGGTTTGATTGTTTACACTGCAGGTGCTATAGTGTAATTTTTTCTCTCTTGTGTTCTCTTGTTTTAGTCAGGTACAGATCAGTTAATAATGTAAAGAGAGAAAAATAAAATCCAAATCTGTACCCAAAATGTTTTCCCACAAGTAACAATGATCTCAAAAACATGACTGTATTTTGTGTACTCATACATCTAAAATGTGCAGAATGTCCATCTTTGGTTCAAGTACTACTATCTGTAAGGTGATTTAAAAGTGCACTTCTAGTATGATTATAGCCCAGAACTGCAAGTAACTGGGTTAATTGGCTGCTTCTCACAGTCAACTCCTAGCTAGTACATAGAGGCAGGGACAGAGACTGGAGTTGCTACCCAGATCCTTCAAAACACAATATTGGAGGAGCCACACTCAATACCTTCCTCTGTCTCATTGCTATGGCGATTGGAAAGAAGGGGGAAGCATCCCAGTTATCTGAGCTAAACCACTAGAATTTGTAAATGTGCGAATCAAGTTGCTAACTTGAGGTTCAAATTTGGTCAGCTAAAAATAGAATAGAAATAAAATAGAATAGATGTTTATTGTCACTGGAAATACAATGTATATCAAGTGAGATTGAAGATGTGACCATAGTTACAGAAGTAAATTTCAGATGGCAATAAATAAAGATAAAAATAAATAATATAATTCAATGTGTAGATAGATATATAATACAGTAATGTAATAAATATAATATACATAATGCATACACAATAGAATACAGGCAGACATGGTATGGGGTGATGAGTGGTAGAGAATGGCATCGGGGGGGGGAATGAGGGTGCTAGTGTCCAAGTGTAGACATTCAGATTCAGTCTTATAATGGAGTCAGGAAAGAAGCTTTTTCTCAATCTGTTAGTGCGACACTTTATGCTCCTATAGCGTCTCCCAGATGGAAGAAGTGAGTACAGACCATGATTTGGGTGGTATGTGTCAGCAATAATGCTGCCGGCTCTTTACAGGCATCTACTGTTATAAATGTCCTCGATGGAAGGGAGTTGGATGCCTACAGTTCTTTCCGCCATTCTGATCACCCTTTGCAGAGATTTGTTGTCGGAGATATTGCAGTTTCCGAACCAGGAAGTAATGCAATATGACAGAATACTCTCTATGGAGCACTTGTAAAAGTCAGCCAAAATGCGAGTGCATACTTGCTCACGTTTGAGATGTCTAAGGAGGTATAGTCTCTGGTGGGCTTTCTTTAGAGAATTCGGGGAGTTGGTGGACCACAACAGGTTATCAGATAAGTGGACCCCTAAGAATTTGAAGTTGTTCACCCTGTCCACTACAATGTTATTTATTAGGACCAGGGTGGATGACTTCGTGTTTACACTTTCTGAAGTCAATAATTAGCTCCTTGGTCTTTTTAGCCTTAAGGGAGAGCAAATTAGTATCATACAAGGTTTCTAGATTGTGGATCTCATCCATGTAGGCCGAGACGTCATTACCTTTGATGAGGCCGATGACAGTGGTGTCATCGGCAAATTTGATGATCCGGTTTGAACTGTGGATAACGAGGCAGTCGTGGGTGAACAAGGAATAAAGAAAGGGGCATAGCACACAGTCTTGGGGTACTCCAGTATTTAGACTGATCATGGAGGAGACAGAGTTGTTTAGTCTCACAACTTGCCTCCTGTCTGTTCATTAAGTCCAGAATCCAGTTCCTCATGTGTCAGCCAATACCAAGATGTGCGAGTTTTGATATGAGTTTGGATGGAATGACTGTGTTGAATGCTGAGCTAAAGTCAATAAACAGCCTTCTAACATGGGTATTCCTATCCTCGAGGTGCGTGAGGGCGGTGTGCAGGGTTACGGAGATGGTGTCGTCAGTGGACCTACTGCGGGGGTATGCAAATTGGAAGGGGTCCAGGTAGGGAGGACTTGAGATGGAGTACTAGCCTCTCTAGACACTTAGTGACTAGTGAGGTAAGAGCTATGAGTCTGAACTCATTTGGTACTTTGGCAGAGTTGGATTTAGGGACTGGTACAATAATGGCTGATTTGAGGATGGAGGGTACTAGGCATTGCTTGAGTGATAAGTTGAAAATATCAGTGAGGACCTCAGCTAGTTGGACTGAGCAAGCTCTCAGTACCCTACCAAGAACTCCATCAGGGCCAGCTGCTTTCGTGGCGTCAAACTTAAGGCAGTCCATGACATCAGAGATGGATAGGGTGAGTGGTAGGTCTTTGTCAGAGGGGCAGGTTTTCAGAGGTGGATGGTCATTTAGTTGATCGAACCGAGCATAGAAGAGTTTCAGATCATCAGCCTGGATATCAAGGGAAGGGGGTGATGGTGGAGGGTAGTAGTTGGTGAGGTCGCAGATACCCTGCCACATACGTCTAGGGTTGACAGAGCTGAGATGTTCCTCTGCTTTCAATTTGAAGCAGTGTTTGGCTTCAGAGATACCCTTTCTTAGAGCATATTTGGCCGATCTGAATGCTATTTTGTCAACTGATCTGAAGGCATGATCCCTTTCTTTGAGCAAAAGCCTGACGTGATTGTTCATCCATAGCTTTTGGTTTGCAAAGATGCGGATGGACTTCAGTGATGTGACTTCTTTGATACATTCTGAGATGTGATCCAGAACAGATTCGGTGTAAGAGTTGATGTCCGGGGAAGTGAAAGCTGTCCAATCGGTCTGAAGGAACCTTTGTTGTAGGGTAGAGTTGGCTCCATTATTCCAGACTTTCACCAGTTTAGTTAAAGGTGAACTAAAGATGAACTATGTAAAGGGAGGAAGGGCATGTGTAAGGAAGTGGCTATAAATTTAAAACAACTGAAAATTATTTTGCAAAATTAATTAGATGGGCAAATAGCCATTGGTAACTGTACTGTTCTTTTAATACTGATTTAATTTTGGTGTTTATGGAACAGTGTATTTGTAGTGTTTATATTCCATGCTGTACAGGCTAAATTATACATTGTCGATTGTGTCTAACTAATTTTTGTTTGCTTTCTGACATTTTATGAGTCATCTGGCTTCTCATTTTTCTATGACTTTCTTTCAAGCTGATTTATTATGAATGAATCAAAACACAAATAAAACAAGCAGTCTGTTTGGTCAATTTTGAAAAGACTGGCGGACCACAGCTCTGCAGATTTAGGCTTCTACACCGAACAGCCAGCAGCAAGCCATTGTGTGAAACCCAGAGAAAACACATTCTAAGGGACTTGCATGCTGGTGCACTAATGAGCACAAACATGGGAACTACCAGAGAAAGCATTTGAACTGATGACTGAGCACTGTGGCATGCAATCTTTGTGTGTCACATTTAGAAGGAATGATCCAGGAACTAAGCTTAATCACTTTTGGTTCATGGTTGCATGTTTTCTTTGAGGCCATGTGTTTAGCAACCTATATTGTTTATTCAGACTGAACTTGATAATATTCAGTCTTTTGCAGAATGTAGACTTCACATGTCAATTTTTTTTAATTCTTGGTTTAGCAGAGAAACAAATAGTTGCTTCTTCCACTCTTACCAGTTTGTGCACATGCCCAAATGCCTTTTGTAAGGTCTCAAAAGTGAGCAGCTGGTCAGTTTCTTTTAAAGCTCGGTTAAATATTTATACAAGGTCACCACTTAAAGCTGAAAAGCTTTAATTCTCAAGCCGGTTCGTAACAGAAGTCTTCCATTTTCTTCATCCACTTCCAGCTCCAGTGTATCCTTATGAATGATGGTGCCTAGCATTGGACTGCATATTCCAGGTAAGGTTCAGTTATGGTTCCATGTTTTGGAAATGTCATTTAGCACTTGAATTTGCTTTATTAATTTTTTTAAAAGAAATCATTTGAAAACTGCATTAATAAGAACAAACACTTGACACCAGTTATTCCTATGCAGTACATATAAACATTTTAATTTTTATTATTTTGCATTGTTCTTCTTATTGTTGGATTTTTTCTTTTTTTATGAATTGTGCTTGGAGCACTTCAGAATAAAAGATAGATGCAACCCACAGGATCATCTTCATATTACGGATTAAAATAGCTGTAGCAACAGCAAATTTAAAAAAAAAAATGCCCATTACATTAAATCATCACTCAAAACAATATACATGCATCAAATTGCTGTTTAAAATGGACTGGGTAAAGAAAATAAACACATCAGATTTTACAGATATGGGAAATACCTCGACCAATGAAATATCTACTGCAAACTACAAAACCAATTCCAGTGTACCTCATGGTGTTGCATATGATTAAAGGACCAGTAGCTTACCAGAAAAATTTCCCCAGCTTCTTGCCTGTCTTTTAGGATAGCAGCCATGTATATGTTGATTTAAAAAACCTACCCAGTCCAATTATTTTCTTTTGAGCTCTAAGTAATACATATTCATGAAGTTCCCCAGAAATCCCTATAGAGTAATGTTTTGGTGTTACTGCCCTTTTAAGGGGAATAGCCCAATAATCTGATCTTAAATCTAGCCCCACTACATTTTATAGAAAACTAACATACAAAGTCACGCAGTATCCTAAAATCTGGAGCAGTCTTTTTATGTTTCAGTGTCCTAATTTCTAACTTTCAGGCGAGGTTGACACTAGTGTATTATGCACAGTTCATAATATGCTAGTGTGAAAAAAAAATACGCTCCAGCGTATTTTTCTATTATACTTACCAGCGACAATGTGAATGCTCCCTCAGCCTTCACGGCTCTTCCTATTTGGCCACATTTTGTGTGCAACGTAATAGCTGGAACAAAATGCGATGGCCAGCGTTGTGGGTGCAGCGTATGCACGTCATATGCTAGTGTGTGCGGAGCCAGGTAAGTCCATAGGATTACACTGGCAGCATATTTTGTTTTTATGTGCGGTGTATCATATGCCATTCATAAAAATGCCAGTGTATCACTGAATCAGTGTCATAAATATGTTTTATGCTACTGGGCTTGCTCTATTTGGCGAAATGGACACGAAGAGGATTGTGGCACCTGTCTACACAAGAAGACATTGACAGAGAGCAGGGACAGCAATGGTGCTTAAATCACCACTCATTATTCCCCCCAATCAACCCTGACAAAACAAGCCTATAATTATACAATTATTAGAAGGTAGCAATCAATTTGTTGCAGTAAGTAGCAGAACCAGTTACAATAGTAATCAATGGTGACCACCATTGTCTTCCCCAGTAAAGCCCTACAGTGAGAATATCTAACCTTGGTTATCTATGTCATGTTTACTATGGATCTCTATGGGATGTAATGCTGACTAGTTGAGAACTGTGACTAATCTCTCACCTGCTGAGGTGAACATAGAAGAACTATAAACCTACTGTCTTAGGAGTAATAATTTGAGAACTTGGGAAGACCAGGATCTTTATTTAACTCCTCCAAGTTAATTAGCATGAATGAATCCCACTTTGGTAAAGAGGATCCATTACCTTATACCATTCACCGGTTCCCACTGTCAAGTATCTTCAAGTCTCATAGCTCCTTCTTGTCATAGACCAGGGAGCATTGCCTTAAGTCTTTCTATCAAGCTCAATTGGTCTCCATAACTTAAATAAGCACTTTTGTAATATATATGCCGTGACCTAATGCAGCTCTGTGCAACTAACTAAAGCAATAGAGATAAATATTTATTATTTCCCTTTTTTGTCCCTGTTGAGGATAATAAAATCTATGTCTGCTTCAAATTGTAGATCTGCCTCTGTAGAAAAGCTGTATAGATTAGTGGATAAACAGATGAACTTTTTTGATAAGTTCTTGGTACCTGATTCTACATCAGTGTACTCAACAAAACGGCAAATAAAGTACAGAATGCTAATTGATCCCAAAACACAATCTTTAATGTGTCTAGTTGTCTTTGTCAAGTTTTGTATACAGTTTGATCTAGCTGTTTCTCTGAAAATCATTTAAGATGGATATGGATATCCTGATTACTGCGAAGACTGCAAAATCATTGTACAAATTTTCTGCAATGCTATATACGCTGCTAATAGACAATTGGATATATCAAACATGTGCAACATATTTTATTGAGTTTGTGTTATCTACTGATAGAATTTGCATAAAGCAATTAATGTAAGTGAAGGCAATCTGCACAAAGAAGTTTGAAGACCAGCAGAAGTGACAGGGACATTACTGGTGTAAGCTGTTTACTTAATTATTTCTAACTAGGTACTTTGGGTATTCATGCTGATTGCATACTGATTTATAAATACAGTAGAACCACAGCAGTACTTTGTAGTACTTACTATACAATAGAACATATGCAGTATGGTAAAGTCCACTAACCTTACCAGACATATTCTCTAAGAAAGGTGTCTTTATGCATCAAAATATTTGTAATACTATTAAAGTGATATAGTGCCACACTGTCTTAATTGCTTTAAAAAATCACTCATTAAGGTTTCTAATACTTGTACTTGTGTATATTAACCTTGATAGCAGTAAGCCTCAATGCGAAATTATTTACCTTGGTTATACCATTATGCATCTTTGTTTTAACTTTTTTTCTGTTTTATATTACATATGTAAGTTTAGCACGTTTGATGCAAGACAATCCATTTGTTCACATTTGGTTGGACTTTGTGCTGTGTCTGTTTAGTCAGCTGCAGGTTTTATGAAAATTCTAATTAGAAAAGCTGGTCATAAACTGTAACATTTATTTCAGTAATACCTTATAAAAGGCATTTTATAAAATACTTCTCTGGATTCACAAATCCATTTTGAAACATTGAGACTTCAAATGTAAATGTTTTTGCATATTCTACACTAGCTAGGATAGATGAAAAAATAGACCTCCTTTACAGATACAGGGGGTTATTGGCTGAAGTCCAAATTATTGTGTAAAGGTGTGAATTTGCCAGCTAGTGGAGGTCGCAATAGACTGCTAATGTCGCAGTTGCGGCTTTAGAACGAGAATATTGTCTATTACTATGGAAATATTGTTGCAGTTGCGACTTTCTAAAGGGAAATTTGCTATGGGAATCCACTGTTTGAGAATTTGACAGTCGAATCAGACTTTTGGCTCTATGTCACCTCGATCTTTATAGTCAGTTTGAGATGATTATCATGTGTGACAAACAGTAAGAATACCACCTCTCTACATTTTGTATTTTTTCGTGAATGATTTTAAATCAGTCTAAATGCTCCTTTTTCATAACTACACTGTGCAATGTTTATACATCACTGAATTCTACATGCACTTTAGTCAAATCTCTTGGCTTCTTAAACCTATATACAGTAGATGTTAGCATTCTTGTCAAAGTTAGTGCATGAGATTCTGTTATGTACTGCTCAATGGAGTTTGTCACTCTCTAAATTTAATAAAGATGGGGTTAATTCACTATTAAAATCAATGTGATGTTTCCATTAATTCCCTTGTGCTGTTTAACAAAGAAAATTAACCGCTCAATGAGGTATGACCAGCAGGCTATTTCCTGTTACAATACCAGCAGTTCGTTCTTCTAAGAACTAAATAATTAATAAATGCTCACCTGGATTGAAGCTGTAATTCCACACTTCTGATTAATATTATAGTAAAGATAAAAATCTTCACCATCTGTGTACTATTTTGTTTAGAGTATTCCAGGGTATATATTGTATCTCTACACATTTCTTTTCAGCAAACCTAATGCTTTAGTGCTACTATTTTACGCAGCACTTTACAGAGATTCATCATTCACTTCAGTCCCTGCCCCATGGAGCTTACAATCTAGTTTCCCTAATTTGTCACACACACACAGATGTTGGAAACAGATGGGAGGAAACCAGAGTGCTCAGAGGAAACCCACGCAAGTGCAGGGGGAACATACAGATGAAGTCCAGGATGGAATTGAACCTAGGACCTCAACGCTGCAAGGCCCAAAACAGATTTGGTGTTTTCTACTCACTCCTGTGGGATACTTAAACAGGTAGAGAATGTCTATTGCTTGTTTTTGGCAAACACTTGGAAGATTTTATATACTTTAATTAAAAACTAGTGGTTTTTATAATTCATAAATTCATTCATATTTTATAGAACATGTGAGCATGGTGATATTGATGTTGAAATTTGATTAGCAGCTAGACACTACGGAGGTTATTGACTAAAGTGAGAATTTGACTGTTGAAGTGAATTCTCATAATTTTGGGTGGCTACGCCATGATTCTCTACTCCTTATTGACTAAACAGCAAATTCCCATAGCAAGTCCCCTACCACAACAATATTCCCATAATGACGTCACTACTGTGACAGTAGCAATCTATTGGGTAGTGTGCTGTCATTTGCTGGCGAATTCACACCTTTACACGACAATTCAAACGTTAGTCAATAACCCCCTGTATATGAATTCTGTTTTAAGGACATTTCACCTTGATGAAGGTCCTAAGGTAAACCAAAATATTGGTGTATGGTCTTATAAAGCATATGATATATATGCAACAACTCATCAGCTTCACTGTGAGAGATTCTTGGTATTAGTATCACACGTGCCCTCTGTTCACTAACTGCACAAAGTTTGTCCACAACACACAAGCACCTCACTGTTATTATGCTTAAGGTTAGCTCCTGTATTCTAGGGAAAACTTAGATCAGACATTTCTAACAGTAATATATTGCCACGGTACAAAGTAAACTCCTTCAGGGACCTACATGCATATAGACGATAGATCCCTATAATTAACAAAATTATCACAGCGCCTCTCAACCCTACTAATATTAAGTCTTAATTTTCTGGTTCTTTACTGCCATCTAGGCAAGGGAAAATAAACAAAATGCTTGCTAGGGTATATCGCTCTTTATTTTCATGACTATTATTTTCTGGCAATTTAAAAGGATTTAAATCAGTTTGATAAAGCAGGTTGTTTCACTTATATCTTGATTTGATATTTGCTAAATATGTGTTTGCGTTGACACATCGGAGTGCTGTTTCTGGATTTTGCCATTGAAATGTCATAATGTAGTAAAATCCCCTTCAATTAGCTTGGTGGCGTAGTGTGTTTAAAAGGAGCTGCTCTCTAATTGATGCCAGCTTGCTGCAATTTGAATGAAAGCTCTCATGTGGAGAATATATATCGTATATCAGCACATGAGACGTTCTGCAGAAAATTTCAGGTTGGATAATGGTGTGATTAGACACAGTATCTATAAAAAAAGAAATCTCAGAAATAAGGGCAGAAATAAATAACAAACAGGAATACTTCAGTTGTGCCCGCATAGGGCTTTTGATGGGCCTGAGAAATAAATTTAGAAGGGAGTTGTCATCAGCACTATAAACCTTCACTGCACTGTCTATATCTTGTTTGCTTTATTAAGCTCTTTGGGGAACCTAGAATTACAATCTTTTCCTAGCCATGTGATTATTTTTTTTATCAGTGAAACCTAATGAATTTGTTTATGCTTGAAATTTGTAAAAGTAGTCTTCTGAATTTCATTAAACTTTTATCATTTAAGATAATACATTGCACCATATTTTCTGATATTATTATTGTTAGTTTTTCATATTAAGAAATAACTGAAAATGACTTGATTCTTAGGGGGTAATTCAGCAAGGTGCGAACTCACCTTGCGATGCTTCGATTCACTTTGCAAAAATGGTTACACGCTGGCTTGTCTCCTACACGCGCACATCAGCGCATGCTTTAACCCTTTAACTACCAGCTGATTTTTTTCCCGTGAACCCTGTATTGCCAAGCTGTTTTTAAGCATTTTGCGCTGTAGGTGTTTTACCAAAGATTT
>WMED01013635.1:2586-14334 GCA_019650415.1 Pipa parva | reverse complement strand
TCAGTTATCCAGTACCCATAACTTATAATGTTCATACACTGAAGGAAAGCATCCAAACCATTTCTGAGCTCCTTAATGGATTTAACCATAACAACTTCTTCAGGCAGAGAGTTCCATAACCTCACTGGGGATAAATATCCCTTCTGACTGTTCATAAGGACCTCAGTGGCCATTTTAGTTAGGGCTTTAGGAATATTTTAATTACATAGCATTTACTTTGATGTCTTCCCTCGATGGTGATGATCTAATATCTTAGCATTACTTCACAAATAAAGGGGGAACACTCCAAAACATTTTGTATCATTTTTATTATCTCATATTTTTTCAGAGTAAGGGATACATTTTTTTCTGTCTATGCTTTTATCTATTTTGTATCCATTCTATTATAGAATGTGAAGGTTTTTACAGGTCTCTTTCAGTTTCGCTGTGTTGGGGATCTCATTTTTTTTATATTTAAAGGAACCTACTCAGCAGATCTTAACTTTTTCAAGATTGTGCTCATTTTCTTTTTTGAAAGTAAAGAATTTTCTGTGGCAAAAATCTAGTGTTTATTTATGTTTAGAAGCAATTCTACCATATGCATTCACTATTTCTCCAACGAAGTCTTCAAGGGGGACTTGAAGATGATATTTTCAAATCTATTTTTATCCATGTGTTATTCGCAAATAATCTGTTGTTTAGTATGTGTGTGTGTGTGTGTGTGTGTGTGTGTGTGTGGAGATTCTCAGTGCTTAACGAGTGGTTGAGACTTTTTTCATTGATGGTTCAGGAAAATCCCAAAAAGTTTGAGGTAACTTTGTGCTGCTGGTCCTAGACCAATCATTAGCTTGATGCATTCTCACACCAGTTCCACAATTTAATGTTTTGTCTTAGATGATTTCTTTTGAGGCAGAGCTTTTTTGTCTTATACTGACCTTTGACTATGATCATTTACGGTGTGCTACTTTCTACTTTCTGCATTCTTTGTCTGACTATAAACTTTGTTTACTGTCGCAAACTCTGGCCAGTCTTCACTTTGCATTTGGATTCACCATACATTAGCCTCAAAATTGCTGCAACCCAGTCTGCCTATAGTAGAACATCTGAGGCCTCAAAAGTCTGCTGGAGAACTTCAGGGTCTGACTGGGCTTTTAAGAATTTGAATTTTCAGTTGTCTATTCTTGGCATTAAAACTGTTTTTTTTACAAACTGTAAGTACAGTATATAATAAGTTTTCAGTGGAAAAAAAAATCCCAAATACATTCATTATACCATAGAAATATCTGCTTAACCACAGGAACTAACCAAAAACCAACATGTAAATAAGAGTTAATGGCAAGGTTGTGGCAAGGCCAGTGACAATTACCGAAAGCTGGCAGCTCTTCTAAAGCAATAACCCTAATATTTAGCAAACTGAGCCTAATATTTTATTTTATATAATACAAAAGGCAATCAGTAAATCCAGTGCATGGTGATATAAATAATTTCTGACAATTTGACATTGTCATCTCTTGCTTGTCTAATTTATCTCTTGCCGTTGTGAAAATGGAATAACTGTTGCTAACGAGATTTCCTCCTCTTGGCACAGGCATGATTTGGTCGGAATGTAAAGAGATCTGGTCTCAAGGTCCCAGGGAATATATGTTTGAACTATGGAATATTCTTGACTTTGGAATGCTAGCAATCTTTGCAGCATCTTTTATTGCCAGGTTTATGGCCTTCTGGCACGCATCCCGCGCACAGAATTATGTTAATGCAAATGACAGCATCAAGGATGTTTCAAGTGCAACGCTGCCTCCTGAAATAAAATACTACACTCTAGGTGAGTCTTTGGCAGATCTTTAGTTACAGATATTATTTGTTTGCAAGTGGAGCATTTTAAAACACTAAACAGAGGGCTCTGAATGGATTCATATAAGTCATATAAGTCTCAATGAGCAAGAAAGCTTCATTTAAATTGAACGCGACAGCAAACATTGGCTTTCTCACTTTCTTTGACTGAGCTAATCTTCAAGATATAAGCAGTACACCAAGGAAGTGCAGTATATTACTGACAATGAGATGGCGATAGAAATTAATCTATACAAGATGCTTACAGGCATGGCAAACATTTACACACGTGTACAGCACTTGTGCGTGAACAAGTGGGAAGGAAGCACTCTGAGGGCGAAGCATGCCAACCCCTCTCCCTCAGCCTGTTGTCTACTCTTCCAAGGATGAAAGATTGTCTCTGAAACTCTAGTGCCCTACAGGCGGCAGATGACAGTCTTAAGAGACACATGCATGTTCAGGACCCCTTGTTTAAATCATCACCAAACACTTGCAATTTTGTAAAAAAGAATATACGGAATATCTCTTTAAAGGTTATGAAATGGTATTGGTGCTTTATAACAGGATTACTTCACCTTGTATTGGTATAATTTTGGATTAAGAACAACGGCAAAGACAAGGCAAGGAAGTAGCTAGAAACCGAGTAAAAAACCCTCAGCAGAAATATAATTACCAATCAAAATTTCCACTAAAATAAGAGAGAGGTAGAAATAGAAGACACAAGCTTTGTGGTTATGTACAAGCAATTAACACAATATGGAATGTTGTGGCATATTTTACATCACGAGAGTTTGTTTTTATGCACCAATATGTGATTTGTGTTTAACTCTTTAAAATGCAATATATACCCCATGGTCTAGAGTAGACCTGGCAATTGTACTGCCTGCGGGCCCCATCCCAGCCCTCCAACCATCTCCAACCGGCCCGCCCGAGCATGCAAAAAGGGGGGAGTGGCCAAATGCCATAGGCACCGGCAAGCTAGGCACACCACTCTGGCCCTCTAAAACCATCCAAACCTTTCACGTGGCCCCATGAGAAAAATAATTGCCCACCCCCCTGGTCTAGAGACACTTACAGTTACTGATATTGTTTCTCTGACACTGACCTGTACCTTTGTGGCTTTTATAATTAAAGTGATCAAGTGCTGAAACAGCAACAAAATGCAAGCGGCAGCTTTGTAGCAAGAACACAGGTACAACAATAATGGAGCTAAAAGCAATGTACTGTAGCAAAAACAGATTACTGTTATCAAACGTTAATGTCCTTAAAGAGTATAAAGTGAAAAGAGGGTGAATACTTTTTTAGAGGGGGTTGAATACACTGTATTTATGAAGGTAAAAGACTTTCTCTTATTCTTTAAATTAGTCCTGAACAAACTCATTTTGTAGAATAAAAAAAAAAAAAGGTGTGTGGAGTAACTGAGAATAAGTAAGAGCAGTGATTCCCAAAATTTTCAGCTGCTGTAAATACACATTTAACCTTGGAAACTGGAAAACTGTATTAAGAAAAGAGAGTTATATTTAACAAAAAATAAAAGTCTATTTAAATCTCTATAATGCTGTAAGACAAACTCTGTGATATGTATTTACACATAACACATCTGTAACATCAGCTTTATTTATAGTATGACATATGGTACAAGATTTGCTGCAAATTGAACTGAGTTCATCTGCTAAATTAATTTTAGAAGATTGAGAGTGAAATACAAAGAAAAAAAAATGATACTAGTACTTACTAGACACTTCTTATTCATGAAAGTCTGAACAGTCGTGCAAGAGTCTGAATTTACATTTATTCGCTACTTCAGTAGCAACAGTAGCAGATTTATGTAGCACTTCTCACCACTTTGCGTGTGCATGCACAGGTAATTCACCTGTTCATCAAGCAGCTGAGTCTGATGCAGTAGAGAATATAGCAAGGCAGTATGCAGTTTTACTTTGCCAGATTAAAGTGATGAATTAGGGGGCTGATGGCAGGGCTTTATCTATATGAAAAGAGGGACAGCATCCAATTTTAAGCACACACAAATATTTTATTAATTACAACACAGCAACCAGAAAATTAAAAACATTTAAAATACATGTGCACCCTAGGAGTAAACACCAAGGGTGAACAAAAAGGAGGAACAGATCCCAAAGACGCCCATATTCAAATGAACATGTAAATGCTGGATACAGACAAATTCAATAATAAATGAATGAGTAAACTGGCCACCACAACGGTACAATAATGTATGTTCAAAGTAATCTCACAAAATAATAGTACAATACTAAAAATAACACTGATATGATAAGAGTGTGTCAATGCACAAAGCTGATGAATTGTACAATGATTTTAGTGGGAAGAAAAAGGAGGTTTGATACAATAATAAGTATCTTGTATCAAACTACAAGCAGGAGAAGAAGTATAAAGGATAAATAGAAAAGAACGCTTAGTGCAGATTGCACTAAAAAGTACCGTGGTGTTCAGCAGCTGTTAGTAAAGCTGCAGGGCCGGGCGTCTGTGGGAAAATGAAGGCTGAAGAGCCGTGGGATTAGCCGAACGCGTTTCGCTGAATGGCTTTTAGCCGTAGAGAAAGCCATTTGGGATCTGTTCCTCCTTTTTGTTCACCTTTGGTGTTTACTCCTAGGGTGCACATGTATTTTAAATGTTTTTAATTTTCTGGTTGCTGTGTTGTAATTAATAAAATATTTGTGTGTGCTTAAAATTGGATGCTGTCCCTCTTTTCAAATCGCTATATTTTTATTATCCAATTAGCACCACTCTGCAGTTACACATATATGTTATGTCTGAGTGCTCGCCCCTTACTTCTTCTCTATGATCACAATGGCAGGGCTTTATCTATTACTCCTGCAGTAGCCAAACACACTGAAAGGGCATCACTGAACACTAGGGGTAGCCAGGCTCTGTAGGACTCCAGTCAATTAAATCCACAGCTTCTATAACTGGGTCCAATTTCTATAAATCATTTAAGTCAAAGAATAAAATTAAATTGGGTACAAATGCCTACTGATTGTTTCAGCACACTACCATATGTATTCATTCCATAAGGTGTGTTGTGCCGAATGTATCTCTTTCTGTCTATCATCTCTGCCAAAATAACGTATTCTCAAATCTTCCAGAGCAACTTACTTATTCTCATTGTGAAATAAAACTCCACATCTGGAAAGTCTCTTTCCTATAATTATGCAGAATGCTGCTGTACCCTCCCTTACTGTATCTTGCAAATGTTAAAAGAGAATTATAACTTGTTTGTACTAGGGCTGATTCTTAAGGGGGGAAGAGGGAAATACTTAACAATAGGGATTTTATGCTCCAGCGCTACCTCCTGCTCTCTATAGGAAGCCTATCCTTTATGCTCTGCACAGCAATTCAGTCCTCTTCACTTGCTGTTCCCATTTGGATTCCAGTGTATTGAGCAAGTGCAGTAGCAGAATTCTGATGTTAAACTGCTACTGCGCGTGCTCAGTTTTCTCTGTTCAAACATTGAACTTTGAAATGACTTTTGAAAATATTTAAAAAAGTCCAACTCATTATTGTACATAGGGCCTATTCATAACATATTGTGGTTTGTTGACATCTTCTTTTCTAGCCAGAATAAAATGGCTGCCGTCAGACCCTCAGATCATATCCGAAGGCCTCTATGCAATTGCTGTTGTTTTAAGTTTCTCCAGAATTGCCTACATTTTGCCAGCTAATGAAAGCTTTGGACCTCTGCAGATATCTCTTGGAAGAACTGTCAAAGATATCTTCAAATTCATGGTTATATTTATCATGGTATTTGTAGCCTTCATGATTGGAATGTTTAATCTATATTCCTATTATCTCGGAGCAAAACAAAATGATGCCTTTACAACGTAAGCATGTGTTCAGATTTTTTAAATGTATGTTTTACAGTTGTAAATAATATGATATGTCCAATATGATATGTTTCCTCGAAAATAAGACAGGGTCTTATATTAATTTTTGCTACTTAAAATGTGTTAGGTCTTATTTTTGGGGACACGGTACTGGTAAGGTATATTTCTCATACTTTAATTGCAGCTAGGTCTTATTTTCAGGGGGGCCTTATATTTCTAAGGTTGGAAAAAATTGCACTAGGTGTTATTTTCTAGGGATGTCTTATTTTTGGGGAAACAGGGTATGTTATTTAATGCATTTTGGGAAAATAGAATAATTTCTATTTATGTATTCTTTCTGGTTGTTTATGGATGTTCAGTTTTAAAGGATCTGGCAAGTTAGATAGAGTTATTACCTTTACCCAGAATGGTTCAACATCTACGAATGCCTGATAAGAAATTAGTCTAGCTGTGCGCTGCACGGTTGTCTTTTTAAACAGTGCCATTTGTAGTATATGTGACAGCTCATTTGTGCTGATCCTTCAAAACAAGGGCCATACCATTGCCTGTATTCTATTGCCTGTTTAGTTTTCGTGCCTGGTCATTGCAGCGCAGCCCATTGTGTCATCAGCTTGGGAGAATATGTGCCCAGTTGTAGCCACACCCCCTTTCATACCACATGAAATACTGCTTTGCAGGCTTTAGCTGATTTAGTTCTTGGTAACTTCTTAGAAATGGAAATAAAGAGATCACTATTTTAAGCATATAGGCTGCTCTTAAAATTGTCAATTTAATGGAGGGAAGAAGCAGTAATTTGACATTGCACCAATATTTACTTTTTTAGTAAAATTTTATAGGTAAGGCTGGAAAGCCTCTTTAATGACCTGACTGTATGGATAAATAGAAGCCTTAGACATAAATGTAGTAAATATACTAAGATGCTGAACTAAGGATACTTTCGAACATATTGACTTTATAGTTCCTAAGCTAAAACGTATGAATTATCCAGTGTACTACCACATTCAGGTTGTTTTATATATATTCCAATTTTCTGTTGGTTCATATTCCTTCTACCTCTATTTTGAGAAGTTATGTAAAGTGTAGCATGCATGCTATTTTATTCTAACCTATCAAATCTATCTACAGAGTTGAAGAAAGCTTTAAGACATTGTTCTGGGCTATTTTTGGACTTTCTGAAGTGAAATCAGTGGTGATCAATTATGGACACAAGTTTATTGAGAATATTGGCTATGTACTGTATGGAGTGTACAATGTTACAATGGTCATTGTTTTACTGAATATGCTCATCGCCATGATCAACAGTTCATTTCAGGAGATTGAGGTAACAATTTGTGTCAATGCTCAGTGTGTAGTTGATCTAGAGCAGGGGTCGGCAATCTTCACAGAGGAGGGAGCCATTTCTCTCCCTCTTCCACCGTTGCAAATTGCTCCTGGAGCCACAAAGGGGGAGGAGCGTGTACGGTCCTGATCACATGACTTTCTGACGTCCCATCAAAAGAGACGTCAAAGGTCATGGGCGGGCAAGGTGGGCAATTAGCTCGGAGCTGCACAACTCGGCCAAAGAGCCAAATGTGGCTCGCAAGCCACGGTTTGCCGACCGCGCTGATCTAGAGCAGTGGTTCTTAAACTATGAGCTGGGCCTTAGAGTGAGACAAAATAGAAAGTTAAGTGAGACGTACAAGGTAACCTTATCTAGCTGTAAAAATGTGGTTATAAATAGTGACTCTGTCAAATAATATTTAATTATTTGATGTAAGTGGTATTTTTCAGTAAGTCCTCTTCTGTAATAGTATGCTTATCCATATGTTGCAGATACCTTACTAATGGAAGGAATGCTAGAAGTAGTAAGTACAAATTGTGTGACTGCCTCCCTATTTTGGAACTACCACTAATATTTAGATGGTGGTGTAACTTGGTTATGATGCCTGAAAGATCTAGTAATAAATCATATAGAAAAACTGTATGTCTGCTAAATGTGTTTTATTATGTGATGACAATGTAAGATGTGGATAACCACAGTAGAAGAGGCCTATACTTTGGGCTTCATTCAATGAAGTCCCAACTCACCTGTAGAATTTATCTTGCTACAATTCAAGTTGCATCACAAAAATAGACACAAATTCACTTGTCACTACTGACTAAGTGGAGAATACCATTGTTGAACAGGCGAACAGCAGTGATTGCTGTTGGATGCGTAGTGTGGTGTAGTCAGGCGAATAGAAGTGGGAAGATAAATCATGCAGACTGAGGCGAATTCAACAAGTGAAGGGCAGTTACGTTAGTCTCATCATATCCCACTAATTGTATTCTGTGAATATTCTATCTCACCTGTGAATTTGTATGTCACCTTGTTTCCAGGTCATGTTGTCACTTAGTCACAGCCACCACTGTCACTTCTGAATGAATTAGTTGACTTATGCAACACTAGAAGCAGGCTGTCAACACCCCCAATTCACCAGTCTGAAGTGGTAAAGTCAAACAAGTGAATTCAGAGCAGTTCATCTTGTCACATTCGCACCTTCACACCACTCAGGGGGTTATTCACTGAAGTCCGAATTGTTGCGTATAGTGCGAATTTGCCAAATAACGACAGTCGCAATAGGCTTCTACTGTCACAGTCGCGTCTTTATAATGAGAATATTGTCTCAACTTTATAATGGGGAAATTGTAGATTTACTATCGGAATCCGCTGTTTGCGAATTCGATAGTTGAATTCGCAGCTTAGTGAATAACCCCCTGTCAGTGTCAATAGTAGAGCTACTCACCACTAGTCAACAGTAGAAGTTCCTGTGCACAGGCATGCAAAATGTTGCGAGGAGCTCCATAAGATTGTGACTATTGTAGTTGCCCAGTTGGTCATGTATTCTCCACTTTGCATAGTTTGTTCAATAAGAGAACATGGGGAAGTGGAGGATAGACGCAGATTCATAGCTCTACGTGACTTTTTGGACTTTAGTCAGTGAGGCCCTTCATGTAATACGCATAGATAAATTTTAGCAGCCCGAGTGGATTACTCAGAACAACCCTAATAAACCTTTTTATAGGTGTGTGTACAGTTGCACATACCAATGCTGCAGAAACATTAAAGGAGACCTAAATTAAGAAAAATAAAAAGAACTGTTAAAATACTTACCTTATACAAAGCCGATTGATTACAGTGACAGCATGAGCTGTGCTGTAATTAGCCAGCACCCGAAGCTTCCCCCGACGCCTCCTTCATAGCTCGCTGGCTGACTGAGAAGCCAGCGAGCAGCTCTTTCTTCCTACTTCTACATCATCACGCTCATTGCGGGGAGTGTTCTCATTGGTCCCTGCAATAAATGTGATGATGATTAAGCCCTGAAACACCCTAGGTGTAGCAGGGTGGGAGGAGCAGCGGCACTGGCTGCCAATCTGCCAGCGCTGTGAAGAAGCATTGGGGGAAGCATTGGGAACCGGCTTATTACAGCACAGCTCATGCTGTGACTGCAATCATTCGGCTCTGTATAAGGTAAGTATTTTAACTGTCCTTTTTTGGTTTTTACTTTAAAGGTACACTCATAAATGTGCTTAGAACAAAAATCAGACTTGTCTGCAATCACTAAAAGCCCCTCTGCTTCTGATTGTTTCCTCCCCCTGTCCCACTTAATTACTGCCTAATGAAGTCACAGCAAAAAGATGGCTCATGTTCCTTAAAGAGAAACTACCACTAAATAAAAGTATTTTATTTGCATGTCTTCCCTGTGCATGGGTAGCTGATGTACAGTATTTCTGCTATTTATGTTTTACACACTGACTGGGAATTTTGGCTGCCTATAACACTATTGGCACTGTTTAAAAAAGAAAGAGCGTCTCAGGCAGTGTTATAGCATTCATAGGCATCTTAATTGTTATATATCATTGGAAGCATCATTGACAGCAGACAGGCAATGTGTTCTTTTATTCCAAAGCACTATTAAATTCTCTGACAGATACTTTCGGTCATTTCTTAGTTCATTTTATTTTGTGCTTGGCTTGGATCTAGTCACTTCTCTGAATTACTGACGAGGGATTCATAATACGTTTGCTCTAATTCAGTTGAATGCTTAGAACCTTGCAGAGCTGTTCTAGTGCAGAAGTTTAAACAGAAACGCTGTTTCTTTAACCGTGTTTGCTGGGAAGCCTTAGGAAGTAGCAGGTTGGTAAGTACTGTATTATGCCCAGTGCACACATAGTAGCAGGGTTAGCTGCAGAGAAATGTACTTTGTTCTCACAATTCAGTTAGCAACACTCGGCAGCAGAGGACATTTCCCAGAACAAAGCTTATCTAGGCTTGTATTGAGCTCACCCTATGATGCTAATAGCAGTGTGAATCTGATGAAATGGATGGCTGGAAAGATTAGGATTTACTGTGCAGTAAAATCACTTGCACATACTGTAAATCACTTGTACTTAAAAGCAGTTTGATATTTAGTGTTGGGCACTATCTGTATGCCATCCATTCTGTAGGATTATGATTGGCTAAGCACTATCTGTATGCTATCCATTCTGTAGGATTATGATTGGCCAAGTACTATCTGTATGCTATCCATTCTGTAGGATTATGATTGGCCAAGCACTATCTGTATGCTGTCCATTCTGTAGGATTATGATTGGCCAAGCACTATCTGTATGCTATAAATTCTGTAGGATTATGATTGGCCAAGCACAATCTGTATTATATTCACTCTGCAGGATTATGATTGGCCAAGCGCACTCTGTATGCTATTTCCTTTGTAGGATTATGATTGGCCAAGCACACTCTGTATGCTATTTGCTTTGTAGGATTATGATTGGCCAAGCACAATTTGTATGCTATCCATTCTGTAGGATTATGATTGGCCAAGCACTATCTGTATGCTATCCATTCTGTAGGATTATGATTGGCCAAGCACTATCTGTATGCTATCCATTCCGTAGGATTATGATTGGCCAAGCACTATCTGTATGCTATCCATTCTGTAGGATTATGATTGGCCAAGCACTATCTGTATGCTATCCATTCTGTAGGATTATGATTGGCCAAGCACTATCTGTATACTATCCATTCTGTAGGACTATGATTGGCCAAGCACAATCTGTATGCTATCCATTTTGTAGGATTATGATTGGCCAAGCACACTCTGTATGATATTCACTTTGTAGGATTATGATTGGCCAAGCACACTCTGTATGCTATCCACTCTGTATGATTATGATCTATGGTTCTTTATTAAAAAAAGGCTAGAAACTTTGTGATATAAAAAAAATAGTATGGAAAATGATCTAAGTGTAGAATCATAGTTTGTTTTCATTAGTGTTTAAATTTGCTGAAAAGAAATCTGAGTTTTTTTTTACGAATGGCCAAAAATAAATTACAAAAAAGGACAAGATAAAGGCAGATCCCACATGATTGTACTTTTCTGGTTTGTAATGTTATAGTGACCTGACTATAGTTTCATTTATCTAATTTGCAATAACATCATCACATGTGTTGTGGTTTTAGGATGATGCCGACGTGGAATGGAAGTTCGCTAGAGCCAAATTATGGTTTTCTTACTTCGAGGAGGGGAGGACGCTCCCTGTGCCATTCAATTTGGTTCCAAGTCCTAAATCCTTTCTTTATATTGCGCTCAAAGTAAAAGCTTTCGTTAAGAAAAGATTTCCCTGCTACAGGAAAGGCTTACAGGAAGATTCCGAGATGAACAAGGTGCATATGTTTAGGTTCTTCCATGTGGTTAAGGGGGTTATTCACTAAAGTCCGAATTATTGCGTATAGGTGCAAATTCGCCAGATAAAGACAGTTGCAATAGGCTGCTGCTGTCGCAGTCGTGTTTTTATAATGAGAATATTGTCGCAGTCGTGACTTTATTATGGGAAAATTGTCGCAATCTTAACTTTAAAAAAATTGTCGCGACTTTACAATGGGGAAATTGATTTACTATGAGAATCCGCTATTTGCGAATTCGACAGTCGAATTCACACCTTAGTGAATAACCCCTAAGTCTCTGTTCTTGTGTAGGAAATGTGCTGACATTATTTGCTTTAAACCATGTTTGTTAACTGTGCAAAAGTGAATTTTTTTACATTAAATGGGCAGTGA
>WMED01013634.1:0-14334 GCA_019650415.1 Pipa parva | reverse complement strand
CAGTCTCGTCTTTATAATGAGAATATTGTCGCAGTCGCAACTTTATTATGAGAAAATTGTCGCAATCTTAACATAAATTGTTTCATCTTTACAATAGGGAAATTGTCACGGATTTGCTATGGGAATCTGCCGTTTGAGAATTCGACAGTCGAATTCGCACCTTAGTGAATAACCCCCTTATAGTTTGCTGTTTGGGAGGGAGAGAAAAGGTTTGTCTCCATCTTCGAGCTGCCTGGGATCATAAGGATGCAAAGTACATGCCAGATGAAATAAATACAAGCAGACAGAGAATGATAAGAATGTGGAGTGAGACAATGTTAAAGAGGAATGAATTATAAAGTAGCAAAAGGAGATTTTAAAAGGGATGGAGAAGTGTAGGAAACCAAAATGGATACAATCTGAATGTTTATTAAGGAGGTAAGCATAATTTTAAAGGAGAGGAAAGAGAAATTGCTGTTAGAGTACATTGTAGCTGTTTATCTGTTAGAATACATTCTTCATCTTATAGTACTTCACGAAAATCCTAAACACAAATCAACTCTCTATTAAGAGATCTCATTCTGTTTTCCTTCTTTATTTTTCAATTGTCTAGAGCCTTCAGGCATTTTTGTTAAGAGCATTACAAAAGATAGTGCTGTCGAGCACGATGGAAGAATTCAAGTAGGCGACCAGATTATAATTGTAAGTAAAAAAAGTTATTTTTAATTAAGGCTACAGAATAGACACAGACGGTCTTTAATAAAAAAATAAACAATTGGCTGCAGATGAAATGTAATGACGCTGTGACTTCAATGAGATTTATGCTATGTTACATTAATAAGTCAAGTAATAAATCCACTTAATTTTCATTGATTCATAAGCATTACACAAAGTAATAAATAAATTGTAATCCCAAGTGCAACATAGTGGGTAAATTGTCACAAATCTTACAGATGTGTTTCTCTAAGGAAATGTGTGAATAAAAAAATACAAAAGAATAACAATATAGAGTTACTAATGTTGACTTCATAGAGTACTTGGGCAAGAAATGCCATTGTCACTTTCTTCTGACCACTATAAGTTCCATAACTTAGGACCATTTGTGCCTTCAATACATAGTTAAGTGGCACAGGGATATGCTCCTTGTAGACTCTTAGATCATTTTTAAATAGTTTTCTTTTTCATGAAAGTAATTGGAATAAGAAGCAGATGTTGGGGATTTTTAAATAAGCAATCATATAAAGGGATATATAATTTTACATAAAGTAGCATTTAACTTGCAATCTACAATAAAACAGAGGAATTATTCTATTTTGCTAATAGATTGACACATCAGAAACAGGAGATTAGAGAATGACAGTTTTACTCATCCTTTCTCGTCTTCACATCTTGTTTTTAATATTTATTCCTAAGCCAAATGTTTTTCTTCTATACTTTTGTTTTTTTGTTACTGCTCCCTTGACCAGATGTCTAGACATGCCCAGTATAAATCCTGTTATAACAGTTTAGCTCCTTAAGCTAAGAGAATTTTCTGCCATATAACAGTCAGCAAGCATAGCATTTGCTTGAAATCTAAGAATTCCACATAACGAGCATGAGTAGATGAATGCAGAATATTCAAGAATGTTCTTGAATTGGACTTGTTTTTTTTTCTTGCATTTTTTGAGTTGTTTATCTTTTTGTTGAGGTTTTTAATGTAAACGATTTTCCTATCTTAACCTAGCAACCAATTACTGAATTAAGTGCAGAGTGAAAACGCAAGGGCTTGAACAGAAAGATAAATAGTGAAGTATCTTTCTTTGTTTTGGGCTAAATATTAAATATTAAAAAACAGTGCTTTGTCTGTAGTTCCTATTAAGGGCATTTTTGTGTTTAAATATTTACTTCACTTTATTGTTCATCTATTATATCCTCTGAAACCTTTATTGACCCTAATATTTCCCCCTCCCCCTTATTTATTGTAACCCCAAATCTACTTTCTATTAATTGGACCATTGAATAGGTTGATGGAACAAATCTTCAGGGCTTTACCAACCAGGAAGCAGTTGAAGTTTTACGTCACACAGGGCAGACTGTTCAACTCACTTTAAGAAGGTGTCGAAAACAGGAAGTCTTGATGCAGCAGTCAGAAGAGGCATTAAACTCTGCAGAAAGAACTCCACCCTTGACACATGTAGACTGTAGTGAAGGTACTGTAATTTACCAAAAGGATGTCTTTTTAATTTCGTTACAAAACAAAATTAATGATGCATATTATAGTGTAAAGGTCATCACAATGATTTATATTAAATAATAAATATGTATGCCTGTAAACATTTTAAGATTATTTTTTATTAACTTACTTCTACAAAACATCCCTCAGTATAATTGGGCAGGGATCTCTGCAGTTCAGACCTACATCTCCACTCTTCACAATCTAGGATTGTACATCAGTAATAAAAAATCATCCCTCTTGCTCAGTTAAAGGATATTTCTACTTTTCTACCTCCAAAAAGTATTTTATCCTGAAGAAATGGGGGTATATGTGCACTCTGTTCTTCAACAGCTGACACAAACCCCCTTCCCTGTGAGTCTAAGGCTTAAAAATTTAGTCCTTGGATGCAGATCCTTTGCTGCAATTTCAACTGCATCCTCCTCAGAGAAAAATATGTCCCAGTGGATCTCCCTGTCTCTTCATCCTTAGTAATTCCTTTCATGGTTGCTTCAACCACACTGTGTATCCCTGAATTGCTCCCTTTTTCCAAACCAGACCAGTGGGTCATTGCCATCAATGCTAGTCTACCATCCGTATTCCATTAAAGGACAGCACAAGGAAACTTGTCCATTCAGGAAATTACTCTTCCCATCAAATTTGTCCATTAGTAGCTTGTCCACAGTTCAGCAGGCATTCTCCTTCACCAGTGCGAATTCAGTCCAACAATGATACAGCAGTCTCCAGGGCAGGACCTGGAGCAGGGCAGCAGCAGCAGAATTCACAAACCTTTCATTGAACAGAAAGCTTTCTTCTGTAGCTTTCGAAAATTTGCATTTTCAGCCTGTTCAACTGGAAAGCAATTACCTAAGCTGAAAGGATTAGACCCAACAGAATGGGAACTTCTCCTAGAGGCCTTTGCTCATGTGACATGACAGTGGGTACTCCAGAGATAGACCTGCTTCCTCTTGTGAAAGTCAGGTTATCCATTTCCAAATGTGCATGCATTATTATATCACAGAGGGGATCAACATAATGGTGTATCCTTTGATTTACAACCTCATCTATATCTTACTTTTGATTGCCTTGCTTCTTTGAGTCTTATGGATGCAGTTCCACAATAATCATTGTTTATCATTGGCCCGAAAGTGGTTTTTAATACTGTCAATCCTGATGGACATTCCTCACATTTCATTACCATCCAGAGTTAACCTCTTCAGCATACTAATCCAGACATGTTTGCCTTCATAGCATGGTTTTGGAGGCAGAAATCCTCAAGAACAAAGGGTTCTAAGAAATCTCTGCAATTTATTAAATCACAGAAACTAGTATCGCTACTTAAAATGGTCCAGCAAAACCAACTTTGACCCTTTCTCTTTTCATCTGTCTTCACTTATTGACTTTCCTTCAGTTAGGATTAAAGAAGGGATGAGAGATTAATTTTTGTTAAAAACCATGTATCTACATTTTTAGTTCTTTTTCAGCAATGACTGGCCAACTTATACAATGTTTGGATTCACTTCAAATCACTAACATTCATCCCACATTACTCCTTCCTATTCCTCCTTGAGGACTCTAGTCCATTTGACTCTTATGAATCCCCCTTTTGAACCACTCTCCTCAGTGGATCTTTGGTTACTTTGGTTAATGCATCCATCTGGTAGCTGTTATGCCAGCACGGTGAGTCACGGCAGAGATTGGAGGATAATGAGTGGTACTCATGCTTCTGTCCTTTCTGCTGTTCTTGTGCATTTTACATTACAGAAGAACTGATTCTTCCCTTCTTCTGTCCTCCATCCTAAAAATGTTTCTGAGGCTGAGCATCAAACTATGCCTTTAGTCTGAGTATACTATAGCTATTTTTTGTATGCTAGAAAGTTTCTTTTCTTTTTTTTAAATAAAAATAAAATAAGTGTCAAACTATGCAAAATAATGTGAGTACTGTGCTAATGGTTCCATCTTATGTCCCATAGCATTTTTTTATTGAATCTAAAAGCTATGTTTCCTGACTTTTTCAGAAACTCCTTCACTTAAAGGCACTGTACAAATTATTTTTCTTCCAGAAAATATTACCATTGCAAGCATTCAGTCACCATCCCCTGCAGTTGTTACCAAAGTAGAACCACCTGCAACAAACTGGTCAAACTCTGAAACAGGTAATGGTAAGGTACATAATAAAATTTGGAAAAATTCTCTCTAGCTATTAGCAGGGAAGTCAGCTAGCTGTCCCTTATTTAGTCTATTAGATCTGTTGCTGCATATGACAGCTTTACTTTGTTTAAAGAAGAACTGAACTGCCGCCATGGCTCATTAAACAAATTTGCTGCTTTTATGTTTATTTATTTTTTTGTAAAAGAAAGAGTAGTAGCATATCCAGTATAATTTGTTTTTGTCAATAAACTGTTTAAAAGACATGGGGTTGGTTCGGTCATAAAAAATAAATATATCTGAGTCTATATAAGCAGTTCAAGAGGTAACCTGGTCTTTTTCACGATGAGTTTTTTTTTTTTTTTTTTTTGTTTTTTTGACCAGAGATGATATCTGTAGACAATAATGCATATAAAACAAAACAAATGCAATGTCAGTGTGCTGTGGGAGGAAGGAACGGGATAGTGAGGAAGACTGTAGGGGGTTATCCATTAAGGTGCGAATTCGACTGTTCAATTCTCAAACAGCGGATTCCCATAGCAAATCCGCAACCGTGACAATTTCCCCATTGTAGAGTCGCGACAATTTTTAAAGTTGCTTATGTGACAATTTTCCATAGTAAGGTCACAAATGTGATGATATTCTCATTATAAAAACGCGACTGCGACATTAGCAGTCTTATGTGACTGTTTTTAGCTGGCGAATTCACACCTATACAAAACAATTCGGACTTTAGTGTATAACTGCCTATATATATTGTGCATATATTGTAGGGAATTACTAAAATGGTAGCAGCCATATTAGTCTCACAAGCCCTTTACACAGGAAAACACAGTGGGAGACATTAAATGTTGCACCAGCAACTTCCTTTAAAACACTATGGATATTCCATTAAAATATTATGCATATAACATTCATTAAAAAAAATTTCATACTTGAACACCTGCAGAGTTTTTGGTATAAACTCAGCAGTTTTTATTCTCTTACATCAACAGGGATTAAATAATTAGATTTGAACTGCAGTAGTTTGGAGACATTAAACTCACTGATAACAACATAGTAAAACAGCACCTTTTTTTTTGTGGGTAAAAAAATAATACTGCATATTTAAAGATGATTTATGTGCTGATTTGTTTCAGAGGCCGTAACCCCTATCAGTATTACTGCGGAGGAAGTCATAAAAAGCAAATGGCAAAGAATTATGGGAGCAAACTATGATATAGTGGTAAGTTTTGGAAATCTAAAACCTATGTCTTTTTGCCTTTGATTTTTTTATTTATACTATAATCCCCCAACATTAGTTAGTTTTTTTTTTTTTTTAGTGTAGTAGTCAGTTTTAAATGCCTGCCTGTATGGAAAGGGATTCTCCAAATATAATAACTAAAGTGTAATATACAGATACCATGGGAAACTAAATAGTGAAGAAAAGTGGGATTCTAGAACCGTATCCTTGACTCATATTTGTTTTATTAACATTTTATGATGTTTTTTTACTTTACAGGTTGCTCAGGTTAACAAATTCAGTGAAAGCAGTGGACTAGGCATAAGTCTTGAAGCTTCAGAGGGCCATCATTTCTTGCGGTCGATTTTACCAGAGGGACCAGTAGGTCGTAGTGGCAAGCTATTTAGTGGTGATGAGCTTCTAGAAGTAAGATTACATTTCCTGTAGGTGTTTATTATATTAAGTTTACTGTATTATTGGGCCTTATAATCTGATTTCCTCTGATTCCTCCTTATTTCCTTTTCAGGTGAATGAAATTTCTCTTCTTGGTCAAAATCATAAAGATGTTGTTAATGTCCTAAAAGAACTGCCTGTTGGTGTAACTATGGTTTGCTGCCGACCGCTTGTTCCTGTTCACAGTCATTTGGATGGAGAAGATCAATTCCTGTCTGAACAGAAGAATGATCTGATTGAAGAAGTAGGCTTTTGCTTCTTGATTTTTTTTAATTCCATAAATTAGACCTCAGCTCTTTCCCTTGCTGGAAAATTTGGGACCAGATTTTTTCTCTGAATATATTGTTTTGGTGCCTAAAATAAATTTAGTATATGTAACAAAAACATTTTCTAACAGAAATTAGAAGAACAGGCTTTTTCTGCTGTTCTATTACCTTTACACTGGAAAATGCACAGTGATATCCCCATAACACACAACCTGGATAGTGTTTTAAATGTACTGTATGCATCTGGATAACTAAAATCCTTTCAGAAATTTTTAGTTATGAGAAAAAAAAAAACAGACCCATCACACGTATTGGAAACATGAGCAGTTGCAATCTTCCCTTTGCACAGTTATCTACTATGTATATTTAACTATATCAATAAATGTTCGAAATAAATTCCTTGTTAATACACTTGTTTATCATTTTATTGCTTTGCATTTTTGTTACCTTAAATGGGTTACTTGAATTTTTCATTGGCTGCTTCCTGGCCTTCTACTGTAATTGCACTCCTCTCCCTTTTTTAACTCACCCTTTTTTTCCTTCCTTTTTTGAGCATATATTGACTCTGACTTTGTAGTTTATCAGTGTAAGCTTAAGCGCAGAGTAGTATTTGTGCTTGTATTCTAGCCCATTGTATTTTCATGGAGAAATGCATTTATAACTTAAAAAAAAACATTTGTCCTGTAAACAATGTGCATAGGTTTTGTGTTTATGTTAATGACGTACATTAAATGTAATATATGTTCCTTAATTGTTACACTATAAGCTTTGTTGTATCTATTGTTATATGTAAGCAGGTTAGACATCGCCTCCTAAATTGTAGTATAATAGAGAAGGTGTAATGGCAACATCTCGCCATATGTCCATCATATACAAATATTTTGTTTGATACTTATTTCATGTACTTGTTTTACAGTAGTACATCCATTTAACTTAGTGGTCCATTTCATTTTAGTTGCAGGTTGACTTTGGTGGAGCCATTGGTTCCTCAGAAACAGATGACCTAAACTCAGCATCTGTTGAAGATGGCCAAAGCCTAGATGATGTGCAGGCCTCTCCACTTGCAATGTGGGAGACTGATGTTCAGGATATTGAACTGGAAAAAGGTTGTCTTGGTCTTGGATTTAGCATCTTAGATTACCAGGTAAGTATCATCTGATGTCTTAAAGTTGAAATTACACAGTTTAGGTTTGTTGACTTTGCTGGTATTTAAAAAAATACTTAAAAAAAGGTAGTAAGCATAAGCACAAGCTATAGATACTTGTCTTCAATCTGTTTTCTCACAGCCACTTATGTCCAAGGTGTGTAACTTTTGAGCTTTGCTACAACAATCCCTTAAATGCTGCAACCTATCTATTTTCACACTGTTTTTGTTAAGATTATCCGTATATGGTGTTTTGCAGAACCGCTAAGGTTTGATAAACGTTGATCTATTCAGAATCCAGATATTAGACAGAGGTCATCTGTGATGAAAGAGATTTGAGTATTAAAGGATAATTTACTTTTAAGTTTCTCTGTGTTACACTGAAAATTGTATAAAACCAGAGATGGCAAGTTTCAATTTAAGCTTTTAAATTTAATTATAACTAATGATGCAACCGCAGCCATTAAATATATACATTTTTCAAAAGTTTTTTGTGTCCTAAAATATGTTTTTATTTTGTGAAAAGTAGTACTGATCTGGTAAAATATTTTGTTGACATGGGAAAGATATTTTATGGTACTAAAGGCGATGTCTCTGCTTCCTAACTGGCAAAACAATTGCATTGTCTTGGCAATGCTATACAGGTGGGGTTCCTGATCTAAGCTAATGACAATTATGCCAATTCATATGAATTTTGTTGAAGAGTTCAGGCAACAAAATGCTAAGAAAATAAGAAGTTGCCTTATTTGGGCAGAAACTGATTTGAATGTTTAATCCCCTGATCTGCATAATACGTTAGTAAAATAAATTTAATAAAGAAAGATAATGTAAGAGAATCTATACACGTGACTTGATTTTGGTAGAATAAAAGTAATATTTTTTTACTTGTAAACTTTGCCCGGAAGGTTTATGTTTTACACTGTCTAAATATTTTTGTAGATGGCGCTTGAGCTGAGAAAATTTAGAATACACTTTTGTATGATTTAAACTACTTTTTATGTTTCCCAGAATACTGCTGCACTACTTGAAAAAGTGAGATTATTTAAACTTGGTGTAAATATTGATGTTTGTTTCCCTAAAAATAAATACCTGGGTGGCAGTCATGTAACATTTGGGCAATCTGCAATGTAAATAAACATTGTAATTGTACCTTACAATCGTTGCACTCTTCCGAAAAAAAATAACATTCAAATCCGCTATCCTTAAATTATGAATGCTGCATGTAAAGACGATAAAAAGTTTAGATTTCTGCTACTTTTTTCGTACTTTGCTTCCAAGGCCTGTAAAAATAAATAAAAATCAGTAACTGAAATCTGATACTAGAAACATTAATTGTTCGAATTTTTTTTTTTTTTTTTTTATCATTCCTTTAATTGAGCTCTGACATTAGTGTAAATATTTTATTTTGTAAAATTCCTGTACACATCAGATTACTATTCGGGGTTTTTCTTTTGTGTAGACAAAGACCCAATTCTGGAATAAAGCTACTCTTTATGGGCGATTGGGTAGGTGGCCTCTGGGGCAATAATTAGATAATCTGCTGCAAAAGCTACATGTGTTGATTATGTGATTAGCCAAGCTGCAAAATGTTATGTCATTTTTAGTATTAAAGGAAAGGAGTTTTTATTATACCATATCGCCCATATAAAAAACTTTTTATCTTTTTTATGTATTTTTTTTTACTTGGAAAAGTGTTTTTTGATCCAAAATAAATAAGCTGAAACCTTTGTAAATTTCCTCCTTACAAGTTTAAATGCAGCTTTATCATGAATCACATTGGCAACTTGAACCGAAGCATATTCCTGCTATTGCTTGTTGAGCAGTTAGGCTGCAATCCCTGGTGACTGACGAGCCCTAAGTGAATCACTTGTATGGATTACTGTTTTAATGGTATTTTGCTATTCAGTTCTAAATTAAAGTAGTAGTAGTTGTGAAGAAATCAAAAGACAAAGTGAGACTGCTTACCCAGCATAAAGCCATTTAAGAGATTATTTTTATCCAGTGCTCTGGCAAGTATCTTTGATTACAAATGATTGTGCGACAGGCTGAATTGCCTAAAGACTGTAAATAGGAAGATGCTATGGTAAAAGTTACCAACATGTAAGTGGAGACAAGTAGAGTATAGGTGATACCTTTAATTGGCAAACTGAATAGATGATAAATGCAAGGCGTGAGAAAGTGTTGATTGATGGAGCCTTTAATCCATAGGTGTGGAATGCAGAGTATCTTTTCCTTATTCTGTATCTTTTCCTTATTCTGTAACTGGTAAAATGAGATGTGAATGGAATGGCAGTAAAATGTAATTAAATACATAGTTCCTCATAAATCCTTTGTCCCTGTTAAGGCCATTCTGGAGGGTTTTGAATTTTTTCATAAATTTTAATTCCCATTCCTTCCTATCACTCTGATCACAGACGTTACCCCTTAATACTAATACTTTCAGGTCCTCTATGCTGTGGTTGTAGCTACAAAAATTTGCTGCCAAAGGTAGGTCTGTTTAACACGGTGTTACACTCTACTTCTTCTACAAATAAGTTGTAACTCTGCCCCAATTATGAAGTTATGAACTTCCCAAAAAAAGTTTGCTGCTGCCAGTGAGACTAATGGGACAATCAAATGTAAGTTCCTTCCATGATATATTGTAAGAAAAAAAAAAACAAGTATCCAGACGACTCTCCAATAAGTTATTAAATTTATTAAAAAAGTGGTTATGCTTGATTGTTATATATTGCTGTAAATAGTGGAAGTGATTAAATCTGTGATTATATTATGGCATGGAGTATACGGAGTATACAATTTAGCAAAATGCTCTGACAGGCTATCAAGTAGGGGGTGGGGAATTGCGGTGGCATTACCATTAAAATGGTGGAGGGGTGTTAAGGAGGGTTGAAATTCTGTGCTTCAGAGACAATCACAGTTCTAAAGCAAACTGAAATAAATGCATTAAATGTAACACATTTTAAAACAAATTCATTTTAACCCAAAAATACAGGACTCACTTTGGATCTTGGATTTCTGTCAAAACTTTATGCAATGGTAAATTATGAATTTATTTCTGTTTGCTTTAAAACTGTGATGTCTCTGAAGCACAGAATACCAACTCCCTAACATCCCTCTACCACTTGTCAACTCTAACCTATACCTAGCAGTATTTGCTGTAGCTGATAGCTGTGTGCTCCAATAGTTTGTTTTTGTATATAATTTATTTTTTTTTGCTTGACTTTAAAACTCAGTTCTAATTTCTTAATTCATTACTGTTTGAGACAGGAGAAAAGGAGAGCATACCTCTTGAAAGTTTGTCTATCTGAATTGAGAACAGAGAAAGCTGGTTGATATGCAATAGAGTGAAAGTACTCAAATGAGAATAAACTCTTGTATGGCCACAAAATCCACCTGTGCAATGTAACAGTATCTGCTAGAGGGAGCCAACTGGTATCTAAAAGCATTGAAATAAATATTTGCTACCCTGCTGGCAGCACTCTCTATGCAGTGTTATGTGTCTAAGGGTTTGAAATGCAAGGTGTACTTCTAACTACCAGTTCTAAATTCACATAATGGGAGCCTGCTGTTATTATACCCTAAGAAAGGTTCTTTGAGCATGGGGCTGCTATTAATGCTAAATGTAACATCTCAACAGTGACTTAGAGAAAAGCAGAAGGATGTCAAAATAATACAGCCATTCTATAGATCTCTACAGGAAACAATGCCACACAGGGACTGTAGAGGTTCTGACACATGTGTCAGGATAATTTTCCAAGTAAAATGCACCACACAGTGGCAAAGCTGGAAATCTATAAGAATAATTGAATTGAATAAATCCTCTTCAAGTAGATCTAGCACTGTTCAGCCTTCTAAGTTCTGTAACATAAAAGACAGTGTGAAGTGGAGTTATCAAACCCTTTCCTGTGAATAAATTAAGGAATATTGTTGATAACCTGTATGGTATCTTGTGTAGGAGCTCACATAACTGGGTTCCCACTAGCTGATTTTAAGCTGAGTTGGAAAAACAGATGTATTTCCTTTGGTATAATTCACATAGGCTTCATAGACAATAATGAGCCTAATTAAAAAACTCATCTGAAAATCAGCTAGTGTGAATCCAGCATAACAGCTGCAGGCCTCAGGAGTCACCCCTGTTGTTGATGGTAATCTATGACTAAAGTATTTGTGAATTAAACCTCTTTGGAGGTCTTATACTAGATCCTCCTGTGCAGAGAACACACAGCTTTCTTTGTATGGGAGCCGGCAAGAATAAAAGGGTAATGGGAGTGCATTGTTTTTAGGGAGAGTGTTTACAATGTTTTATGATCAATGTTCATTGTCCATTTCTTTTTCCTATACATATGTCAGATATTGTCAAACTCTTTTCTATATATATGTGTGTGTGTGTGTGTATATATATATATATATATATATATATATAGATAGATCTGTCAGAAATGACTGATAAATTTAAAGAAGTTTACTCATTTGCTGAACACCTGAAATTCTATACAGCTGCAGGATGTCCATAGTTGATATACTTCACAAATGACTTCTCATAAACTACAAATGATTACTAATTTATGATTTTTAGGATCCTATTGATCCAGCAAGCACTGTGATAGTAATCCGCTCGTTAGTCCCTGGAGGTGTTGCAGAACAAGATGGAAGACTTCTTCCAGGGGACCGCCTTATGTACGTCAACGAGATCAATCTGGAACATGCCAGCCTCGAGGAGGCAGTACAGGCATTGAAAGGAGCACCAGTAGGAAAAGTTAGCATTGGTGTTGCAAAGCCTTTACCTGTAAGAATTTTGTTACTTGAATTCACTTTTAATGTTACATTTAATCTATTGTTTAGGGAAGCAGGCAAAGTTTTTACCTACTTCATTGCAACTTTGTAATTTTTTTTTGCACACAAAGAACAGTATTTCGCCTCGTATACATATTTCCATTGGTGGATCATATGGGTTCTTTAGAAATTAAAGGGGAACTATAGTCTGATTATAGCTTTGCATTTGCAGTACTATATCTTATTGAGAAGTTTTTCTCTCCAGTAGATGTCTCATGTGACGCAGGATAATTGATTTGGCAGCAATGAAACTCCCACTCCAGGAAATGTGTGTGACGTGTACCAGAAGGTTTCAGTGAAAAGTCACCTTCCTCTGGACATATTTGTCCTACCTATTACTTAATTTCTGTACACAAGTTAGCTTTCCAGAACATGAACCTCTGTAATCTCTTGTAAACATGGTTAAACATGGCCAAAAAGTCAGCACACTGCTTAACCAATAGCAGTTAGGCAGCTTTTTCTTCTCGTGTTGCCTGACTTGCAAAAGATAAAAGAGGATGGGGAGCGGGGAGGAAAATGTCAGCTCTCTTTAGAGCTAAATAGTGAAACAAACGGCAAGTGTTATTTCTTCCATAAACTTTTTTTTAACTATTTGTTAAAAATACTAAGCAATTTTCTTAGTATAAAGGAGTTTTATATGTATGTAGGCAGTTATATCAGCACTATAGTGCCTTTTTATGATTAGCTGTAATTAGCTGTATCCATGCATCTTCAATTGTTGCATAAAAATAGCTTAACTTTACTCTAAAATACATATTTCCTCTGTTCTGTTGTTTTATCTGTCCAACTGGGACCTCCTTCTTTCTACAGCTGTCACCAGAAGAGGGTTATGTTACTGCTAAGGAAGAGACACTTTTCTACACTGCACAGTCATATGGTGATGAAGGGGTTTCTGATGCACCCCGTTTCCATGCTGAGCTAGCTCTGGTTAGTGACAGTGACTTTCTGAAACATTTCATTATACATCCAGCTCTCTCAGCTTATATTTTTAATATTTTAAACTTGCCTTAGTGCAGGCTTAAATTCAAGTCCAATCCAGGTCTAACCACAGAGTATGGTATCAAGATATCTGCAATGTATGGACATTCTGAACCCCAATATTACGTTACAAAACTATTCTGTCTACATTGTTAGAACTGAAATAAAATCCTGCATTCTTCATTTGTCTTGTGACAAACCAAGAAGAACTGAAGGGACATATAGAAAAACTGCGAAAGCCTTAGAAACATATTCATTTGGAAAAAAGTCAAAATCAAAAATGTCCAATGTCCAAGGTAGAAAATTAAAACCAGTTTGTTTTTGTTTTTGTCACTCTGGGTTACCAGACCTCAGTAAAACATGTCCCTTTTGATAAATTATCTGGTTTGATTACTTTTTATTGCCACTATGTTATGGAAATTAACTGCTTTCATAGCAGTTATTGCATCAACAAGAGCGCTTTTGAAGATGCAGTAGAAATGTAGCAAATGCCACTTTCTGAAACGGACTAAAATGAACAAGTCACCTTAAACATAAAAAATTATCTAGAGTTAACACATTTATGTTTTATATTTTCTAGTTCAGTAGGAAATGCTTTGACATAATGGACGATTTTTTTTTTTAGTTGAAATGTAAACAAAGCATCCTTTTACTATATATTTTACTGTAGGTGGAAACAGCCGATACTGATTTGACAGGTGACTCAATTCTAGAATCCCAGTTTTCTAGTCAGAATAACAGTAAATTTCAAGATTCTCTACTGGCTTTGCATGGTAGTGCTTGTAATGAAGATTTTGATGAATTTCTGCCAAAGGTAGGTAACAATTCATTAAAACCTTTTGGCATTGTTTAATCAGTAAGAATGAAAAACTGTTGAAGACTCTATATACTGTACAATAATGATTAAGGTGCACTATGAGTGATTAACCCATATAGCAGTAAAGCTCATCAAGCCACTCAATTGGTCCTGTGGCTGGAACATTAGATACAGTGGGGAAAAAAAGTATTTTGTCAGTCACCAATAGTGAAAGTTCCACCACTTAAAAAGATGAGAGAGGCTTGTAATTGACACCATATGTAGACTTCAACTATGGGAGACAAACTGAGAAAACAAATCCAG